>PVIA01017860.1:0-14433 GCA_004024845.1 Tonatia bakeri
CCTTTGTCAAATATTAATTGACCATGGAGACTTGGGTTTATTTCTGGGCTCTCTGTTCTGTTCCATTGGTCTATGTGTCTGTTCTTATGCCAGTACCAGGCTGTTTTGATTACAGTGGCCTTGTAATACAGTTTGATATCAGGTATTGTGATCCCTCCTGCTTTGTTCTTCTTTCTGAAAATTGCTGCAGCTATTTGGGGTTGTTTATGGTTCTGTATAAATTTCTGAAATGTTTGTTCTATGTCTGTGAAATATATCATGGGTACTTTAATAGGGATTGCATTGAATCTATAAATCACTTTGGGTAGTATGGACATTTTGATGATGTTAATTCTTCCAATCCATAAGCATGGTACATGCTTCCATTTGTTTGTGTCTTCCTTAATTTCTTTCTTCAGTGTTGTATAGTTTTCTGAATACAGGTCTTTTACCTCCTTGGTTAGATTTATTCCTAGGTACTTTATTTTTCTTGTTACTATATCAAATGGTATTTTTTTTCCTGATTTCTGTTCCTGATGTTTCATTGTTGGTATACAAAAATGCCTTTGCTTTGTGAGTATTGACTTTCTATCCTGCTGTTTTGCCAGATTCATCTATTAGGTCAAGAATTTTTTTTTAATGGAGTCTATAGGATTTTCTATGTACCTATCATGTAATCTGCAAACAGTAACAGTTTTGTTTCCTCCTTTCCAATTTGGATGCCTTTTTTTTTTCTTGTATGATTGCTGTGGCTAGGACTTCCAGTATGAAGTTGAATAGGAGTGGTGAAAGTGGGCATCCTTGTCTTGTTCCTGATCTTAGTGGGAAAGATTTTAGTTTTTGCTCATTGAGTATGTTGGCTGTAGGTCTCTCATATATGGTCTTTATTATGTTGAGGAATGTTCCCTCTATTCCCACTTTGCTGAGTGTTTTTATCATAAATGGGTGCTGTACCTTATCAAATACTTTTTCTGCATCTATTGATATGATCCTGTGATTCTTGTCTCATTTTGTTTATATGGTGTATTATGTTTATTGATTTGAGAATATCGTACCATCCTTGCATCCCTGGGATGAATCCCACTTGGTCATGGTGTATGATCTTTCTAATGAATTGCTGGATTCAGTTTGCCAGTATTTGTTGAGGATTTTAGCATCTATGTTCATCAGCAATATTGACCTGAACTTTTCTTTTTTGTAATGTCTTTATCTGGTTTTGGGATTAGGAGTATATTGGCTTCATAAAAAGAGTTTAGGAGTCTTCCATCTTGAATTTTTTGAAATAATTTTTTGAGGATGGGGGTTAACTCTCCCTTAAATGCCTTGTAAAATTCTCTTGTGAAACCACCTTGTCCAGGGCTTTTGTGTGTTGAAAGCTTTTTAATTACTGTATCAGTTTCATCAGGTGTTATTGGTCTGTTCAGGCTTTCTGCTTCTTCTTTATTGAGTTTTGGTAGATTATATTTTTCTAGAAATGTGTCCATTTCACCTACGTTTTCAAATTTCTTGGCATATAGTTCTTCAGAGTAATTTCTTAAAATCCTTTGTATTTCTGTGGTATCAGAAATCTCTCTGCTTTCATTCCTGATTGTGTTTATTTGGGTCCTCTCTCTTTTTTTCTTGATGAGCCTGCTTAAAGGCTTGTTGATTTTGTTTGTCTTTTCAAAGAATCAGCTCTTGGATTCATTGTTCTTTAGAATTGTGCTTTTAGTCTCTATGTCATTTAATTCTGCTCTGATCTTGGTTATTTTCTTCCTTCTACTTTCTCTGGGTTGTCTTTGTTGTTGTTCCTCAAGTTCTTGTAGGTGTAGGGTTAGGTTGTTTGTTTGAAATGTTTTATCTTTTTTAGGTAGAACTGTATCACTATCAACCTCCTTCTCAGGACTGCCTTTGCTGTGTCCCATAAGTTTGGGTTGTTGGGAGTTCATTTTTGTTTGTTTCCAGAAACTTTTTCATTTCTTCCCTAATCTCATCCTTGACCTATTCATTGTTTAATAGCATGCTATTCAATCTCCATGATTTTGAGTGCTTTGTTTTTTGTTTTGTTTTTTCCTTGAGGTTGGTTTCTAGTTTCAGTCCATTGTGGTCAGAGAAAATGCTTGATATGATTTCAATTTTCTTGAAATTGTTGGTGCTTGTTTTGTGTCCTATCATGTGGTTTATCTTTGAAAATGTTCCATGTGCATTTGAAAAGAATGTGTATTTAGCTTCTTTGGGATGAAGGGCTCTAATATATCAGTTAAGTCCATTTCATCTAGGGCATTGTTCAATGCCACAGTATCTTTGTTGATATTTTGTTTGGAAGATCTGTCCATTTTTGAGAGTGGGGTATTAAAATCTCCTACTATAATTGTGTTGCTGTCAATATCTTTCTTGAAGTCCTCCAAGATTTTCTTTATGTATTGGGGTGCTCCTATGTTGGGTGCACATATATTTACTATGTTTATGTCTTCTTGGTGGATTCTTCCCTTGAGTATTATGAAGTGACCTTCTGGGTCTCTTTATGTTTCTTTTTCTGAAGTCTATTTTGTCTGATATGAGTATTGCTACCCTGGCTTTTTTTTTTTTTTTCTGTCCATTTGCTTGGAATATTTGTTTCCAGCCCTTCATTTTTTATCTGTGTCAGTCTTTTGTTCTGAGGTGGGTCTCTTGTAGGTAGCATATGTGTGGGTCATGTTTTCTTATCCGTTCTGCTATTCCATGTCTTTTGATTGGGGCATTTAATCCATTTACATTTAAAGTTATTATTGATAGGTACTTATTCATCGCCATTTTTTGTACCCCTCTCTTTCACTGTTTTTCTTCCTGTTCTTAAAGCAAACCTTGTAGCATCTCCTGCAGAGCTGGTTTGGAGGAGGTATATTCTTTGAGGTTTATTTTGTCCAGGAAGCTCCTTATTTGGCCTTCCATTTTAATTGAGAGCCTTGCTAAATAAAGTAGCCTTGGTTACAGGCCTCTGGTTCTCATTACTTGGAATATTTATTGCCATTCCCTTCTGGCTTGGAGCATTTCCACTGAGAATTCAGCTGCTAGTTTTATCAGGACTCCCTTGTATGTTACTTCCTGTTTTTCCCTTGTTGCCTTTAAGATTCTCTCTTCATCTTGGAATTTTGTCATTTTATTTATGATGTGTCTGGAAGTGGGCCTCTTTGGGTTCCTCTTGATTGGGACTCTTTCCTGGATTTGTATGACTTTTTCTCTTTTCAAATTAAGGAAGTTTTCCATCATTACTTTTTCAAACAGGTTTTCTATCCCTTGTTCTTCTTCTTCTCTTTCTGGTAACCCTATTATATGAATATTACTGTGCTTCATATTGTCCTGCATCTCCTTTAACCCCTCTTCATTCTTTCTGAGCCTCTTTTCCTTGTCTTGCTCATTCTGGGTGTTTTTTTCTACCTTGTCCTCCAGCTTGCTAATTTGATCCTCTGCTTCATTGAGCCTGCTTTTGATTCCTTCTGACTGTGTTCTTCAGTTCAGGGATTGTATTCTTCATTTCCTCTTGGCCCCTGTTGAGTTTCTATTTCCATTTTTACGTTGATATAATTCGCAGTGAGTTCATTGTAGTTTTCCTGTATTTTTTTGGTAATTCTCTATGGGCTCATTGAGCTTCCTTATAACCACAGCTTTGAACTCAATATCTGATAGTTGAGTGGCCTCTATTTCATTTAGCTTTCTTTCTGAGGTTTCCTCCTTTCCTTTCATTTAGAGATTGTTTCTTTGTATTCCTATTGTTTGTGAGACTCTTCTTGTTAGCCTCTGTTTCTCAAATTGATCTGTTCTGACTCCCTGGGTTTATGGTGCGAACTTCTATGGTAGAACACCTGTGAGATTCAGTGGTGCCATTTCCTTGATCTCCCGAGATCACTGGTCTTTGGTTGTTGTTTATGTTGGCTCTGTGTATGTCTTTGGGTTTTGATTGCTGTTGGGTCTTTCTTTGGTGGGTCCTTCCCACCAGCTGGTTGACTGAGGGTCACTCTGTCCAACCCTTCTTGTATTCTGTTATGCAGGTGTGGGCAGGTTGTGTTGAAGCTGGTTTTTATATGTGTACAAGGATTTGAGGACTCTGTCTTGCTCTCATTCAGTTGTTTGTTCTGGGTAATTCCTCCACTATTTAGTTGTATTTCCAGATAGGTCCTGGATTGAGGTTAGTGTGGCTTCCACTCCCTCCTTCACCTTCTTCTCTTGTTATCTGTTGGTGGTTCTTTTGTTGTTGGGTTTTCTCTTACAGCGGGTATCCTGGTGTTCACAGCTTCCACTTACTCTTTTTTTGTGTGTGATCAGTTGGAGGGAGAAGACAAAATGGTTTAAGACAGCAAGAGTGTATTCTATGATATTTACAGTACTAGTCCATAGAGAAGGGATAGGAGACCCTTTGGATATGTACAGTGTTAACCATGATATTTCACCCAACTAGCCACTTTTTAGAAAGGATGGAAAGAAGATAAGACTCTTGTTGGGGAGGGAAGGATTGTGAGTTAGATCTAGAAAGCAGTGAGCTTGTGGGAAGTCAGATTATTAGGTAAAGTGAGAGTAAAGTGTAGAAAATAGGTATAGTGTGTGAGAGAATGGTGTTAACCACACAGTAATAGATTTCAGGAAACTGTGAAGTGGGCTACGATCTGGGAGGGGTGCTGTATAGTATTTACAATTATATGGAACAGCTATTATTTACAATAATAATGGAGCAACAATGACATGACGGAATCTATGCGATCCGGATAACCAGAATAGGAACATAGGACCTAGAGTAAGGTGCTAATGGAACACAAGTGAAGTGAAAGGCAGTAACTTAACAATACACTATGAAAGAGAGAACATGGGAAACCAGTCAAACAATGCAATTTAACCAGCCAAGTGAAGAAGACTAAACAGAAAGAGGAGGAATACAAAAATACTAATAAAATAAAATAGGTAAGAATAATGAAAAATAATAATACAAATACGCAACAACTTGCAAGTTCTCAGTAGTAGCAAAGTGAAATTTGTCTCACTGTCTCAGCTGTTGGGATGCCCCCTCTTTGGGTCTAGCTCTGGTCTTTTACAGTTCCAGGTTTTTTTGTCTCACTTGTGGGAATTATAAAAAAAAAAAAAATTTAAAAGAAGGAAGAAGAGATAAAAAGAGAAAGGAAGAAGGAATAAAACAAGAAAGAGGAAAAGAGAGGAAGGAGTTAAAAGATAAAAAAATAACAATAAAAATAATTACTTTTTAAAAAGCCTCCTGCCGGCTTCAAACTGGCCAAGCCAGTTTTGCTGTTCTTCCTGGCTGCAGCAGGCTGAGGGGTGATTGATTTTGTTTTTCTCCCTTCCTGATTGGCACTCAGTCGATATCCAGCCATTCCCGAGCAGCCTCTGGTCCCACAGGTTCAAGTGTCCACTCTCCTCTAGTCTTTGGGTGTGGGCTTGGGGAACTCTCCTTTGGGCTTTGGGTGTGGGCTCAGGGGCTTTCTACAGTAAGCACTCTTACCTGGGGCTTTGGGAGTGGGTGCCGGTCCTTCTGTGGTGTGCACTCTGCCTGGGACTTGGGTTGTGGGCTCAGGCCCTTCTGCAGAACGCACTCTCCTTGAGTTGCGGGCGTGCGCACTTGGCCTGACCACCTCCTGTCCCTTGGGTTCAGGCTTGCACTCTTCCCAGGGCTACCAGAGTGTGTGCAGGGCCTTCCACACCACCCCAGGAGTGCTGTGCAGCTGGGTGGGGAGGAGAACGGAGAGGCTGCTGCAGGAGAATTCCCAAAACAGCAACCAAGTGTCTCTTTTTTCACTTTTTCTTTTTGAGAGATTCCTCCGGCTCAAGCCTGCTTCTCCATACAGAGGCCTGACCTCTCACACAGCCCAATTCTCCAACCAGATGAGGGACTATTCAGGTCAGGGCCCATCACAGCCCAAAAGGAGAGAATCTTAAAAGTAGCAAGAGAAAAGGAGACATTTACCTACAATGGAGTTCCCATAAGGCTATCAGCTGATTTCTCAAAAGAAACCTTATAGGCAAGAAGAAGCTGGAAAGAAGTATTCAAAGTCATGAAAGGCAAGGACCTACATCCAAGATTACTCTATCCAGCAAAGATTTCATTTAGAATGGAAGGGCAGATAAAGTGCTTCCCAGATAGGGCCAAGTTAAAGGAGTTCATCATCACCAAGGCCTTATTATTTGAAGTTAAAGGGACTTATCCAAGAAAAAGAAGAAGATCAAAAATACGAACAGTAAAGTGACAACAAACTCAGAACTATCAACAATCAAACCTAAAAACACAAAAACAAAAACAAAAGTGAACTAAGCAAACAACTAGAACAGGAACAGAAGCACAGTAATAGAGACCACATGGAGGGTTATCAGAGGGGAAGGGAAAGAATATGGGAAAAAGTACAGGGAAAATGAAGCATAAATAGTAGGTACAAAATAGACAGGGGGGGTTAAGAATAGCATGGAAAATGGAGAAGCCAAAGAACTTATATGTATGACCCATGGACACGAACTAAGGTGTGGGAATGCAGGTGGGAGGGGGGTGCAGTGCAGAGAGGAATAAAGGGGAAAAAAAATTGGACAACTGTAATAGCATAATCAGTAAAATATATTTAAATAAATAACTAAATAAAAAAATAAAGCATACTGGTTCAATTTAATAGGAATTTTCAGTTGCCAAATATCAGACAACAGAATGTATTATTCCTATGTAAAATATTTTTTTTTATTTATAGCATCTTGTATTACTATTAAAAGAATAAAATCCTGTCAGAACAAGGAACTTTGTTTAATATACAAAAAGAAATGTGGTTGCCAAAAAAAACAAACAAACAAAAAACTGGTCAAAAGAGAAAAAAGATATCCAATATTAAAGCAAATACCTACTTATTTGGACAACACATATCATTTTTGAAATCCAACATATTAATCAATGCAGATAATTGACATTCCAGTGGAATCTATAGGTGGATGTGATTAAATTACAAATTTACTAGATAATTATGTTAGCTGAGAGCATCCTATTTTGATTAAGTTTCAAAGTATCCTCGTTTAATTTTTTCCTAATGTCAATAGCTTCCTAGTAGGATCATAAAGATGTAAGGTCCTGTCTCTCAGGGCAGAAGACTTCTCAAGTTTAGATATATAAGGAAAAAGGGAAGGAGCAATGCAACTTAATTATTATGTAAAAATCATGATACATAATAAAATTGCCTATTACTATGTTTGGAATTGTGCCCCTCTAACTCCCAATGTGACTGTATTAGAGGATGAGGCCTATAAGAAGATAGTTTATGTTAAATGAGATCATAAAAATGGATCCCTGACTTAAGTTCTGCTGAGTTGTGGCATATGATACTCCCTATATCCTATTGGTTCAATGCAGTCACTTGGCCAACACTAACATCAATAGGCTAGCAAAGTGTTGTACTCATAAGTACTAAAAAACACACAAAAAGAGTGGGGATGTGTACACTTCTGGCTCACTTAGCTGTTGCTGTGTGTTAGACTACTCCAACATTTAGTGCCAGACGATAGTAATTTGTAATTTCTCCCAGTTCTGTGGGTGAAATGTGCTTAGTTGGAAAATTCTTGTCTGCAGTCTTTCTAACTATTACAGCCATATAGCAGAAGAGGTGAGTGTTAGCTGAAGACTCAGCTGGGCTGGACGTGCAAGATGGCTTCTTCAAATGGGAAGGAATTGATTGGCAGTGGTCAGTTTTGAGACAACCTATCATATCCTTTTAAAGAGAGAACATGCAAGTAACTGGGAACAATAAAAACCTTCCACAACCATGCCTATAGATATGAACTGCTATTATTTTTGTACCTCCCCAGTAAGTTATGTGAGTTTGGTGTATTGAATAATACAATACCATCATTTTTGCCCAAAGTCACAGAATTTTGGGAAAGGATTATGAGCAAATGCTGAAGAAATGGTTTTGAGAAGTTCTTAAAGCTATTGTACCATGCCTTTTACCTTGTGTGGCACTATACCATCGTTTTCCAAAACTTTCTTTAATAGCCTGTAATCTTGTGTACTTAACATAGCTTTTCAATAAGGGTCTGTGCCAGATTTTAGTCTTATGTATCTCTATGCTTCTCAGGGTGCTAACCCTCTAAATCTTCATCCTGTCTTGGGTGGCAAGCTACTAGGGATTGTGCCCATCATTCATCTATGGGCTTGTTGATGGTTGGCAGGGGAGAGGAGGACAACAGCACTACAGGGAGAGGTTGACCCTTTAATGAGGTGACCTTATTTGGAAAAGATAGAAGGACCTGTCCAGTAAAAGCACCACAAGGATTGCTATTTTGCTTGGCATGGTGAGGGAGCACGATCTGTGTTTTGAGATTGTTACTGGATGAGATCCCTGTTAGAAATAGTCGGAATCATTTAGCTTGTTTAAATGACACGGTTGTTGCTGAAAGGTCAAGCTGTGAAAGAACACAGCCGTGATTAAACTGGATGTGAGGAGAGGGATGAAAGAAGACACACTTCAGCTTATTGGATTAAACTAATGGGCAGCAGCTGCCCAATGAAGCAGAATCATCAGTTATAGATATGAGGTGGAATCTTCTAAACATGTTTTCTTGTTACATGGAAGTGGTGCCAGTTACTACCAATACAGCTTTAACAGAAATGTGAATTAATAATTTCAGGAGCTTCTAAATATTCTAAAGGCTTTAATTGGTGAGGGGTAAATTTTCTTCAGGATAATTTTGCCAAATCCAACTTTCTGTTAAAACTCTTCTGCAGGATTGGCTGATTGTCTAAGGTTTTAATGATGTTTGGGAGAAAAAGGACTTATTACTTTTAATGGAATGTAAAATAAGAGAGGTATAAGGAATAAATTCCAGAAGTCATTTCAACCTAATGAGGTATACCTTTATAAGGAATGTATAATGAAGTATACCTTTATGAGGAATTTGTTACTCTAACCAGCAGATTACAAATCGCAAAATCTAGGCTTACTGTTCACAAAATCTCGATACAGCTACTCAACCCTGCCTTGTGTCAGAAGGTAGCCATAGACACTATCTAAATGAATGGGCAAGCCAGTGTCCCAGTAAAATTTATTGACACAGAAAGTGAGTGCTCTTAATCCAAGGGCAGCTAAATCCCTATCTAGTCTCATTCACCCCTATTCTGATACAGTCAGGAAAACAAATTCCATAGAAAAAAGGAAAAATAATGAAAGGTAACTTTGATGGTGCTTTGTACTTTTGTAATCAAGTTTAGATCCTTATTTCTACTCTTAGGAGCTACATTATCTCTCATAACAGCATCCATTCATTTATTCACCTATTTCTTCCTTATTTATTAATTCACTCTTATTTTATACAAGAATTTTAATGAACAAAAAATTGATTTTGACTTGGAAAGTCACTGTCACCAGCAGTTGCATCCCCAGCATCATCATTAAGTACTATTATGCACCCACTGTGGGTCAAACTCTAAATCTGCACTGTAGACTTATTATTCCATTCCTCATAATAACCTTTGTAGGGAACTTACTCTCATCATATAGATATTAGTTATTATGTAATTGATAAATGGTAGAGCTTTGATTTAAATTTCTGTTAAATAATGTGTATCAGTACTGACTAGGCACCGGGCACTGCTCTGAATTCATTTAATCTTCATAACACTGCCATGAGTTGTATTATTAGTAGCATTGCTGTGTTACAGGTGAGAAAACTAAAGTCTCAAGGAGTTAGGCGCAGGGTCTAAAGTCTCACACCTCATCCCTGAGAGTGTTTAAACCTCCCCACAATGCAAAATTGGTACTGACATTGGTCCCACTCCACAATATTTGCTCTTTTTACTTTTTCCACTATGATGTGCTATCTCTTTGCTCTTGATTAGCATTACAATCCAAAGACAATAGGACGAGAATGTCAGAATAGCACTATGGCCATCAGTAGGGAAAAGAAATCCCTGAAGATTTCTAAAATGCAGTGTTGGGTCCTTCACTCTGGATTATCTTTGCTTTGCTTGCTAAAAAATAATCCATTTAACTTTGTGGGGTTTCATGGCCTACAACTTATTCCCATACTCACCAGCCATCTTACAAATTCCGTGGTAACATGCAGCTAGATGGTGGAATGTAGATGAATCAGTCACAATTTCTGAAAAATTAGCTCAAAGAACAGTGAAAAAGGCAATCCTTAAAAATGGAGAACTTGTTTTTATTTAAAATAATGTAACAAATGGAAACAAAAAAGTCTTAATAATTTTATAACAACCTTAGAAGCAATATCCCAAACTGACCATCCTAATGACTTTAAATGAATATATAATTCTACTTCAGTAAGCATTCAAACATGAAACAAATGAAATCAGGGTGATTATTGCTGTTCCAGGAATATAGGCAAGAAGCTGTTTTCATTATGAATTCAATATTAAATCAGCTGTATTTTATTTTTAATACAATTTTGTGAGTAAATTAAAATTTCAATCCCAGAATCCTGAATTTTATTTATCATTTGATTTATATAGGTTTCCCCACTTCCCTCCAGTGGTGTATCCCATTGTTTTTGGTTATAAGTTATGTCAGGCAAAGCATAATCACAAAATGACCTTGCTTTCAGAACCAAACTAGTTTTAAATAATTGCATTTAATTGCTTGCTTTATTACTTATAAACCATTTACTTCTTCTCATAAAACAATAATGTTACTTAACGTGACCATTAGTACGTGATAGTTTTTATTCATTATATCTGAAGGCCCTTAATAATTTAGGAGTCTACAAAGGACCTCAGGTCATCACTGATATCTTTGAGAAGACCTAATCAATGTTATGTATTATTTATCAAATTTTTTACCAAAATGAGAAGACCAAAGAAAAAAGCAAAGGAGAGATCAAAATGTCACCTTTCTTGCACATAAAGTGTGGGCTGAAAGACGTTGCTTGATGTAAAAGGTAGAAGTGCCTACTAATAGAACCCCAGAATCAGGCGGACTTACCCCATGAAGGAAGCTGTTCAGGTAAGGCTTGAAGCTTAGAGAACCCAAGCAAAACAGTTTCTTGGCAAGCAATTTGTTCACAAGCAGATGAGAATGCTCTGGGTTTTTTCTCATCAAAATTACCAATGAGACCAGTCAGTCACTTCACCTTTTCTTATGAAGTGTAACAGATTAGTGTCCTATAGTGTCACCCTGTTTCCATCTTTAAGAAAACATCACAAAAAAAGAGGAAGTTTCTTTGGCTCTCTGTGCTTTTGTGTTCCGGGACCGTTGGACACATCTGATAAGCCTATATATATATCACTAGGAATATGGTTATATACTGAAGTGCATGCATAGTCTTTCAGATCTCTCTCATCCTCATGAGCACCTACCTCACTGCTTCTCTGTATATTCATATGACCACTGATAAGCAGTACAGATTTTGCACCCAAAGATTCTGAACTGCGCCAACAATGAATTACTTTAATTGATCTCAAGGCCACTCTGTATTCAAGGTTATAAATGCATTATTAAGTATTCTGCAACCAGAATAAATGAAAATACTAAAATAAAACAAAAGAACAATTCAAATAAAATCACAGTAGCCTAGATATTTCCCAAATTTGACTATAAATCTTCTTCCATTATTAAGTTCCCAGTGAGAAATGAAAGTTCAAAGATTAATGCATATTATAAATTAAAGCCCAGAGATATTCAATTCCAAAGGAATTCAAATCCCAAATCTGATTATCTTGTCTTTCTGACTTAAATGCACAAAATTCCATATGCACAAGTTAAATTATTGCCCCTGAATCATCCTTCTCATTTTCTTACTTGGTTCAGTCTCAGCTAAAAGAGATTCCAGACATCTTGGTTGAGCTGTACCCTTCAGCATAATAGTCTGAGCAGTCATATGTCTGTTTGGGTTATAACATACTGCCATAGACTTGTGGACTTAAATAACAAACATTTATTTATTCACAGTTCTGGATACTTAAAATCTAAGATTAAGGTGCCATCAGGGTTGATGTCTGGTGAGAGCTTTCCCCTTGGGTTGCAGATGGCACTGTGTGCTTTCATAACCTTTTTTTGGTGCATACACACAGAGCATGAGAGCAGGAATGAGAGAGACAGAAAGAGTACCTTCCGGTGCCTTTTCTAAAAGGACAATAGCTCTGTTGAATTAGTCCCCCACTCTTATGATCTCATTTAGCCTTACATTACCTCTTTTTAAGGTCTTTATTTCCAAATACAGCCATATCCAGGATTAAAGCTTTAACATACAAATTTTGGAGAGACACAAACATTCAGTCCATAATAGTCATCTTAGTGGATATGACCTCACATGCTGTGTTAACTCAGCGTCCGGTGTCACATCATCTTCACATTGAGAGTCCAATGAGTTATTAGGAGACCTAATGCTATTCAGGTATTAGCGTCATACACATTAAACTTAAGAACATATCACTATTCTCTAAAGCAATACATTATGGCTAAAATTATCCTATAATCTAACAGTTTATGTTGCCAAAGACAAGAGTGACCATATAGTATATTCACCAAACCTGGTCATGTTTTATCATGAAATGGGGCATTATTAATAATTTTGAAAGGAATACAGGTATAAATTGGGACTGTCCCTGGGAAACCAGGGACATTGGTCACCCCAACTATCTTTGCCATGAATGTATTTTTTTTGTGAGTGCCCTCATGTATATTTACCAAGATTCTTTAACCTCTGACATTTTCAATAGACTCTAAGCTCTGTTAAGGAAGAACTTCTGTAGGTACATAAGAGGTGGCCAACAAATATTTGTTGAATGAACTCAGACATTAATGAATAATGTTTTAGTTTTCTGCATAATTTTATAGTTGAACTCTAAATTTTGTTTTCAAGATATAGCATTCATTGATAGCCTATATGAGATGCATTAGTAGGCCAACAGTGTTGTCCTTATCTAACCAGCTTAAAATTTGTGGTTTCATTCTACCTACGTGTTTCCATGTAAGGGTAGCCATTTAGACTTATTTATTTATTTTTTACCATTTCAACTTTAATGTAAGATAATGATCTCTGTCTTTCCTTTGTCACAATTTAAAGTATTCTCTCATTCCCCCAAAAATACTGAGTCACAGTATTTCTAGCCACATGATAATTATACAATAGTGCATAGATTAGTACTTCTATATTGATGAAAAATGGCATTTTTAATTTATCTTTGTTATTTCAAATGTTGTAACTAAAAGCATCCTCCATGATATTGCAAGGGTGGAGAATCAATTTATGCCGTAGAAATATTTTTAGCAATAGGAGTTCCAGCCAACATGGAGGCATAGGCACTCGCATTGTGCCTCTTCACACAACCAAAACTAAGGACAACAAAAACTGAGAAACAAGAAAAGAAACAGAACAGAGGGAAATGAACTGAACGGAAGTCGGACTCCAGTACATCCAGACTGGTAAGGAGAGGTGGAGTCGGAGGCCTGCGGAGAGGGGTCGAGGGGTCCCGGCAGGAAAGAGCACTGGCTGGCAGGTGCGAGCTCGCAGGGCGCAGATGGCATGGACAGACCAGTGGCAGACCCTGGGCGTGGGAGGCGACTAGCAGACCCAGTGAGGGACTCAAGGCAGCTGGCTGTCCGCAGCCTCACATTCGCGCGCAAACTAAGCAAAAACGGGCAGCGCCGCCGCGTTTCAAAGCTTAAGAGCCCCATCTGGGAGCTGAGGCCAGGAGACTCTCTCAGCCTCACAGGAGACTTCTCGGGGAGACCCACAGAGTCCGAGAAAGTGCACAAGCCCACCACCCGGGAGCCAGCACCGGAAGGGCCCAATTTGCTTGCAGTGGAGGAGACGGAAGTCCTAGAGAGAGCGGAACAGGTGCCATTGTTCCCTCTCAGACCCCGCCCCCACTTACAATGTCACAACCCAGTGACTGGGGTGCCCTGCTCTGGTGAACACCCAAGGCTCCGCCGCCCTTATGAAACAGCTGCAACCAAACCAAAGGAAAATAAAAAAGATGGCTCAAACAGATTTGAAAGCCCCAGAACCAATTTTTTTAAGTGACCAAGAGATAGCCAAACTATCAGACGCACAGTTCAGAGCACTGGTGATCAGGAAGCTCACAGAATTGGTTGACTTTGGATGTAAATTAGATGAACAAATGCAGGCTACGATAAGAGAAATGAAGGAAAACACACAGGGAAACAATAGTGAGGGGAAGAAAACTGGGACTCAAATCAATGAAGTGGACCAGAAGGAAGAAAGGAACAACCAAACAGAAAAGAATGAAGAAACAAGAATTCAAAAAAATGAGGAGAGGCTTAGGGACCTCCAGGACACCTTTAAACGTTCCAACATCCGAATTATAGGGGTACCAGAAGGGGAAGAGGAAGAGCAACAAATTGAGAACTTATTTAAACAGATATTAAAGGAAAATTTCCCCATTCTGGCAAGGGAAATAGACTTTCAGGAAGTCCAAGAAGCTCAGAGAGTCCCAAAGAGGTTAGACCCAAGGAGGAACACACCAAGGCACATCATAATTACATTAGC
>PVIA01017861.1:0-14430 GCA_004024845.1 Tonatia bakeri
GAGAGAGAGAGAGAGAGAGAGAGAGAGAGAGAGAGAGAGAGAGGGGATGTATACAGCGTAAGCTGACTCATTTCACCAGGTGATAAACTGACCTCCTGTGACCATGCTGGAAATGTCAACAATCTGTGATCTGCTACTTCAGTGACTGGAAAGAATCCTGGAAATAGTTAAAAAAGATGATTTTCAAATGAGCCAGTATGTGCTGCCAGCGACCTCTGAGATTACCATGTGGGGCAGGAATGGCCCCAAATGGACTTGGGGGAGAATGAGCCCAGGAGGAAGAACCTAATCGGGCTGACACCCACGCACTGCACCATTGGGGGTCACCTAACACAGTCCTCCAACCGGTGTGCCCGCGGCCAGCTAGGCCACTGCAGCTCCTCTGAACTCTAAAGAGTTTGCTGCCCATGTTCCGAGGTAGGAGAAGCCTTCAGACGTCCTAGCTGCCACCTTGTCCCTTAGCCCTGTCTTACCTTGACGCTCCCGGTGAGACCTGTCTAATTATTCCGTCCAAACCCAGCTTGGAGATTGGAAAAGATGTCTCGTTAGCCAATTCCTCTGGTGGCTTCCACTGCCGGGGTCCAGAATTTTAGTTAGTTTTGCTTCGAGTGAGGGTAACTAGCTCCCTGTCTGCCTGTCACTTCTCTGTGGCTGCCTGGCTCTCAGCAGAGGGTATCCTAGGACTGACAGGGTAGCAGCAAAGGCATAATCTTCTAGTCAGATTTCACACTGCCTCACAGGACATGGGGACCCTGACAGGTAAGTGAATAAATATGGGGAGACACTAGCTATTACCTGCAAGTGGCGAGCAGCACCCCCGAAAGCTAGTTAGTGAGACAGACACAGGAGTGTGAGAGCTGCCTCTCGTTTCTCCTGTTTGCCTCTCTGCCTTACGGCTTTTCCCCAGCACCGACCTCTCGCCCCAGAGTCTTTCCTGACCGCTGGAGAAAGCCCGAAAAGGAAGCCTCAGCGGCACTCAGGCTGCGCCTATTTTGGCTTTACCTGCAGGGCACTCTGTTTATGATCATTGACAGCCAGTGTTCACTTGCCCCAACGCATTGTTTCGCTCACATCTTACCCTCCTCCCCTCGACTCTTCACGGGGCACCCACACCCAAGGGGGGACGTCCTGCGAAGACTAAAGACATAACCATTTCTTTGATTCCAGGGAATGTTTTAGAGAAACTAGTTCTATGTAGGTTTTTAATGTCATTCGTCATCATGTCATTAACAGCTTTAGTGCAAGAGAAATGGCGCCCCTCTCCTCCATGCAGGAGAGTGATGGAGACTTCCTATTTCTCCCAGCAGTGCTCTGGAAAGCTCCTGATTGGAAAAACATGACCCCATTTGCATAGGGGGAATGATCATTTTATGCCTTAAAGTTCAGGGTTTCTTGAGGCCTGAGAGTCCCTCAGCAGCCACGTGCGAGGGTATCTTGGCTTCACGTTTTTGCTCCTGGGAAGACCTTTTCTGGACTCAGACGAATCCCCAGTCAGCAAGGGAGGAAGGAGCAGGCTTTGCTGACTAATCCCTGACCTGGCTGAGGACAAAGCCTTAGGAAGTTGTGTCAACACTAAAGGAAATTTCCATTTGCTGCAAGAAAACCCCGCTCGGTGACCAGCTGGTGCTGTGAACACAAGTACATCCTTATGGCCAACAGTAATAACCGAGAGGATTTTCTGCTAAATGCCTGCCATTTCTCTTGTCCATGTTCTATTAGGTGAGTGTTCCTCCTCTTGTGTACAGTCTTTACACTCATTCTTTGTCAGCTGTGTGTGTGGCAAATAACCTGTCTTTGATTGTGACTTGTTTTTCACGTTCAGGTGTCCTGATGAAAAGAAGTTTTTAATTTGATTAAAGAAACACATGTAGTCAGTAAACATATGGAGGGATGTTCACCCTCATTAGTGATCAGGGAAATGTGTATCAAAGGCACATGGGAGACCATGCTCACCCACTGGACTGTATCATTTAAGAAGTTCGACAATGTTGAGGGGTGGAACATGGATCTATGGAGCCTTCTGGGCATTGCTGATGGTGTGAGATTGTACAGCCACTTTGGGAATGGCTGGGCATCATCCTGTGAAGTTGAACATTCAGATACCTAATTACCCAGCAACCCCACTCCTAGGCACGTACGAAGGGCAACTCATGAACACAGACACCAGTCAACGTGTACAAGAATACTCTACCAGCATTATTCATAAGCAGCAAAAGTCTGAAAGCCATACAAATTCGCTCCGACAGGAGAACGGATTAATATATTGCCGAGCGGGCATATAGCGGAATAATAAACTTCAGTCAAAATGAATGAACAATAGCTACATGAAACAATGGATTAGTCTTAGTAATAGAATTTGAGTAAAAAAGGAGGCCCCCAGATAATAAATATTGCATGATACCCTTAGTATAAAGTTAAAATAAATCTAAACCAAAATATTATTTTTTAAAGAAAATATATGGCTATAATAGAACTTCCTTTGAAAAAAAGAAAGGAAAACAAGGCAATGACAAACTTATGATTCAAGAGATTGCTCAGTTACTTTGGGCAGAGAAGGATGGGGTGCACTCAGGCTGACGCCAGTGCTCTAGTTTCCTTGTTTCTTGGTGATTAAATGGACATTATTAGAGTATTCAAAATATGTAAATGCAGCCCAAGCTGTTTCCAGTGGCTTTTCCATACAAAGAGCCTATCTTGTCTCATACTTCAGACTTTTCCTAAAGTCTCTCCAACAAGCAGCATCTGGCCTCAGTATGCCCCTTACCTCTTGCTAAGTGGCCCTGGGCCCAGCACGAGCAGCAGCCAGCCTTGGTTCACAGGTTGGCCTTTCCTGGGCACATTCAAGCCCAGCACAAGTAGCAGCCACCTGCAGATTGCTTTGTAGCTCATGCTGGGTGGCCCTGGGCAGAACACAGGTGGTGCCTGACCTTAGCTTGTACCTCCTGGGAGACCCCAGAGCCAGTGCACCTGGTGGACAGCTTCAGACCACGTCAAAGCACTAACCAACAATCTCCACAAGCAATACACTCAAAGGGCAGAATCAGCAGGCTCCAGAGCCCCAGTGAAGTAAGACCTGCTTTGTTGGGTGGGCCTCTGCACAGCTGATCCAACATAGTGGGCAGTGGTCACAGCCAGTCCTTGCAGCCAATTGGCCTGAAGGGAAATTCTTCCCACTGACTTGTCAACAGCAATTAAGGATCAACTACAATGGAGGGTGTATACATCCAACACGGGGGTGAGGTGTACCTGGCATGTCCAGCTTGGGTGGACAAGGAGGCTGTGCCACTGGACCCTACAGAACACCTACTACATAAGGCCACTCTACCAAACCTGGGAGACATAGCAGCTCTACCTAATACAGGGTCTGGCAGAGTAAGGCCTGCTTGAGTGTGGTCAGTTGGGTAATAATATGGGTGTAATAATTTATAGTTTTATGTCGAACATTTCACCTAAAGTGCCATATGGTATGCTCGAGTGTGATATTGTTATGTTATAGAATTGCATGCTTATGATTTTGTAATAAAAGATTTTGTAATAAAAGAGGGGCATTATTTGTGCCAGACACTGTACATAGAAATAAACACAGGGAGGCTTCCAAAATGAGGAAATAAATAAACATGTCCCACATGCAAGAACAGAACAAAACTCCAGAAAAAGAACTAAACAAAATGGAAACAATTTACTAGATGCAAAATCCAAAACATGGGTTATAAGGATGTTCAATAAACTTACTGAGAACTTCAACAGCAAAAACGGCCATGAACACCATAAAAAAAGACTACACAGAAATGAAGACTGCACTGACTGAAATGAAGAACTATTTGTGGGGAATCAACAGGAGAGTAGATGAAGCTGAGAATCAGATCAGCGATTTGAAGTATAAGGAAGCAAAAAAAAAACAAAAACAAAAAACCCTAATCACGACACCTAAAAAGAATAGAGCAAAAATAAAAAAGAATTAAAAAAATGAGGATAGTGTAAGGAGCCTCTGGGACAACTATAAGCATACCAACATTCGCATAATGGAGGTGCCGGAAAGAGAAGAGAGGGAACAAGAAATTGAAAACCTCAAATAATAACGGAAAACTTCCTTAAACTGGTGAAGGAAATAGATATAAAAGTCCAGGAAACACAGAGTGTCCCAAACAAGACGAACCTAAAAGGCCCACACCAAGATATGTCATAATTAAAATGCAAAAGGTTAAAGACAAAGAGAATCTTAAAAGCAGCAAGAAAAAAGCAGTTAGTTACCTACAAGGGAGCTCCCATAAGACTGTCTGCTGATTTCTCAACAGACTTTGCAGGCCACAAGAGATTGGCAAGAAATATTCAAACTGATGAAAATAAAGGACCTATAACCAAGATTACTTTACCCAGCAAAGCTATCTTTAGGGTCAAAGTACATATAAAAATCTTTCCAGACAAGAAAAAGCTAATGGAGTTCATTACCACCAAACCAGTATAACATAAAATTGTAAAGGATCTTTTTTAAGAAGAAGAAAAAAACACATAAAAATATGAACAATAAAATTGCAATAAGTACATATCTATCAGCAATTGAATCTAAAAAAACAAAATAAACCAACAAGCAGAACAGAAATAGACTCAGACACAGAGAACATTTTGAGGGTTGCCAGATGGGACAGGGTTTGGGGGGATGGGTGAAAAAGGTGAAGGAATTAAGAAGTACAAATTGATTGTTGCAGAATAGTCATGAGGATGTAAAGTACAGCACAGGAAATACAGTCAGTAGTATTCTGATAATGATGTATGGCTCCAGAGACACGCGAGATTTATCGGGATGATCACCTAGTAAGTTATATAATGTCTAATCTCTGGGGGGAACAGGCCTGTGCTAACCTGCTGGAGGCGGCAGACTGTGGCTCAGCCACCACTGTAGCCGCTGCCAACAGCCAGACCACCACCAGACATGCAGGGCCATCCAAGACCAGCCATTCCCTCATCACCTCTGGGTGACTACAGACAGGTGACTGAGCTCAAGTTCAGCTGAGCTGAGCCCACATTAGGAAAACTGCCCAGCTGACACACAGCCAGATGGGCAATAAGAAATGCTTGTTGTTTTTCAGCCATTAATTTGGCATTATTTCTTTACACAGCAAAAGCTAACTGATACTGTGAGGAAGATTGAGAAATGCGTATGTGTGTGTATTGTACTTTTTTGTCTTCTGAGAGCTTAGCAGACCAATGCACATAAGACGACTTGAAAATAATGTATGATCCTATAAAATCCAATGTTAACTGTGTGACTCGTCCGTACTGTGGGCCTGCAATGTGCCCATGGAGGGGACCTTCAGAGTGGTCGCTCTGCTGGGACTTGGTGCTCACTGAAGAGTCCTCAGAAGGGCAGTGAATTTAGGGAAATGGGAAAAAATGGCTTCATTTTAGTAGAAAAACCCGATCTTGGTTGCATCTGATGCTTTGGTTTGAAGCACGGCGGGGACTCCAGGTGAGGAGCAAAGTCAGTGGAGGTTGTCATCAGAAGACAGAGTGGGTTGTGAGAAGTCGTAAAATGGAAAGCTTCTCCTCGGGAGGTGAAGAGTGCTTTGAAAGTCAACACGGGAAGAAGCAGAGACGATGCTGGAATGCCACAGAAGCGTGGAGCTCATGGCGTGGGACCTGGTTCCAAACAGGCTGGACCTGTAAGGGTGTGTTTCCTTATCCATGGGTGCACCTGTGTGCACACGCACACACACACACACACACACACACACACACACACACAGAGCCAGAGCAGCATTTCAAATCAGGTGCATCTACAAAGGGGAAATCCCAGTAGCCTTCTGTGTTCGAGTGGATCGGGGTAGGGTTACCTCCTAGGGAGGAAGGAAGTCACGGCTGACCTCCAAGAGGAAGAGAAAGGAAACCAGACGTTTCTGGCCAGGCACTGGCCTGGGCCACCTGCCTTGTTACCCTCCCGATGCACTTTTATAAAACTCAGACTCTCTGCTCTCAGTCTCCTAGTCCTGTCCCCCACCCCCACCCCAAACCCCGCCACCCTTCCCTGTCTGACCATTTCACCTCTGGGACACTGGAACCTGGAGGATCCCTTCTTTATCCACTTGATTGCAGGTGGATAGAGCCTCAGGCAGGTCAGGCAGGCCAGACAGGTCAGGCAGGTCAGCAGGAAGGAGGCAGCAGGCCAGGGCAGGCAGGGGCAGCCTCAAGGCTCAGCACAGGGCAGAGGCTCAGCTCACAAAGTCTGGCTGGGACAGGTGGGAAATTGGGGCAGGCAGGCTGCTCCACTATCCCTAAGGGGCCACTTTTGTTTTCCCTTTTCAAAGTCAGCAGGCAGTAAAAGAAAACTGCGGGGATGGGGAAATAATGAGAAAGGCTCTTTGTTCACCCCCCCAGTCCGAACTCCTAGCTCATCAAACCTTGGAAACGCTCACTGCAAATGCCTGCTCCTGTTTTATTGCTTATTTATGGGAATCTATTTAAAGTGAATTGTGCTTTTCCATTGTGTCCCAGTGAGTGTGCTGGAGTCGTGTCTCCCCTGGCTGTGGGGCTGTCTGGACTGGGGATTCTGTCTGATTGTGTCAGCATCACGCTCCATGACATTTGAAAGTGGGGGTGGAAAATGCTGCAGAGGAAGCAAGGAAAGTGTGGAGAAGGATTGCTCAGGCCTCCGTCTGCTGGTGGGGCGCTGGGAGAGCTGCTCTGCAGGCAGGTCTGTGGTGTGCCCATGGAGGGGAGGAGTCTGCTGCTCTGGACTAGAATGGTGGTATACCTTTTGGAGTCTTTGAAGTTTCATTCAGGTTCCACTCTGAGCAATGGGACCTTAGGATAGTCACCTGGCTTCTGTGAGCCCCCTTATTTTACACCTAGGCTGTGGTTACTGATGAATGAAGATGAAGCCTTAGCATATAGTGAAGGTTCTTACCTAGGACACGATAGGCGCTCGTGAAGTGTGGGACGCCCTTCCAAGGACGGCTGGGAGAGACAGGTGAGCACCAGCCTGTCCTCCTCTCTGAGCCTGTGTGCAGTGTCCACGGACCCTGTAAAGGAGGGCAGGGCCCTCACTGCTTTGCTTTGATGGGAGGATTAGCGCAAGGCTCGCTGTGCCCGGGATGCCATGTGTCAGGGGTCAGCAAACAGTGGACGGATCTGGCTGCTGTCTTTCCCGAACTGAGAGCAGCATGGAGCACGGTGTCTCCCCTGTGTTGGTATTCTGTGCTACACAGGCAGTTAGTCGTCCTAAGGACACTTAGAACCCACGGGACCAAAAACACTTACTGTGTGTCCCTTTACAAGAAAAGTTTGCCGACCCCAGCTCCAACTCATTGGCATTTCTGGGGTTTCTCCGGCCTGTGTTACCAGAGGAACCAGGTCTGTATGGTGTTAGAGGCAGAAGGGACCTGAGGCTCAGAGAGTGGAAGTGACATGTCCAGGGCCACAAGTTCGTGTCTGAGTCAGAACTGCAGTCCAGCTCCCTGGCCTCCTGATGCTGGGCCCAGCGGTTTTCCATGATCTGACTACACCATTGCACAGGGACCTAAAAGCCATGGGGGTGAGCTTTGTACCTACTCCCTGCCCCACAAAGTCTGGAGCTCCGTTTGGCCAGTAGGGTTGACATTGTTTCCTCCACACTTCCCAGGGCTCTACGGGCTAGCCCCCTAGTCCCTGCACCCTGCATCTGCAAGCTCAGCAAACTCCCCCAGGAGCACCGATGCCCCCTAACCCAGGAGTCCTTGCCAGCTGTCATCCAGGTCGAGGGTCCGAGAATGCTGATGAAGGCTGAGCCAACCCTTGGTGTGTCTGCGCTCAGAGTCATGGCCCTGCACAGCTTTATTTTTTCAATTTATTTTTGGCAGGAAAGGAATGAGATTGTCCCTAATCCACAGCAATATCTCCCGCTCTCCTCTCTGGTACTGCTGCCTCTTCTGGCCCAAAGCTTCCTTCTTGAGTAACTTGCCTTTTTCCCTTTTTCCCCTGAATTTTCCCCTTCCTGAGCCTGCATTTGGCTACATCATCCATTCAATTTCTTAGGCTGTAGTTTCTGAGTTATCCTTAATTCCTGCTGTTTCCTCGTCCTCGGCCTCTAATCAGATTCACAATCCTGTCTCCACTTTCACAGCCTTGGGTCAGGCACAGAACCTTTCACCTTGATCTCTGGACTGACCTTTCCACCCATCTCCCTGCCTCCAGGCCGGTCTGGTCCCTGGGCACACCCCTGGCACCACTGCCAGACACTGCCGATCCACACAAAGCACACCTGGCAACTCAGTGGAGATGCCTATTGCCACAGGATGGGCCAATCCCCATCGCATGGTTCATAAGGCCTTCATCCAGGTGACAGCAACGTCCCTTCCTGCCCTAGAACCTCATGATCCTCCTGTGTGTGCCGCTGGTGCCACGTGCTGGTCACCTCAAATGTCCCTCATTGCCTAAGCACGGTGTGGCTCTCTCAAGACCAAGCACAGGAGCAGACTCTGGAGCCAGAGCAACCAGGGCTCAGGTTGTGGCCTCACTGTGCCACTTCCTGTCTGGGCAAGGGGCTCACCCTTCCCAGCTCTCAGTTTTTTCATCTGTATTATGGGGACACCCTGAGGATTACACAGTGTAATGTATGAGAAAGAGCCAGACCCCCAAAAGTGCATGAAAGAAGTGTTGGCTCCTCCCTTTCAATGCTGCCTTACACACCCGTGTGCCCTTTGCCCGGAATGCCCTTCCCTGCCTTCACTCCCTGGCACACTTCTACTCACTCTTCAGGCTGTGGTTCTAGCACGACCCCCTCCAGCTCATTGCAAATGCCTAGTCACCTCTTCTTCCTGGCTCCCGAAGACCTGTGTTCCCTGGCTGATGGCCCTCCTCATGGACCATTGTGATCATGTGCTTGCTTATCCAGAGATAACAGGACTGCCAGAGGGCGGGGACTTCCCCTGTTTCCCCAGGACCAGGGTGTATTATAGAGAGCACTAGCCCTGGAGCCGGAGATCCAGGACCCACCCTTACGGGCAAGGAACTCAACCTTGGGAACCCATTTCCTATCCGAAAGGTGAATAATTCCTGCTTGCCAAGGGACCATCCATAGTCCCTGACTCAGAGCAGATGCTGGACACACTTGGGTTCTCTTCCACCTTTCCAGTGTTAAGTCCTGTGACTGGGACGTGGTGGACACTCAGGGACTCTGTGCTGAATGCATGAATCCATATGGGGTCAGGGATGAGGCCTTGGGGTCTAGAACGGGGGGCTCCAAGCGAGTCAGGAGATTGGCACCCATTCCAATCACCTGAACTCTGGTACAAATAGATGGAGAGAGAATATTTTCTTTTCTTCTGCCACTGAAAACTACACGTCTAAGTGTTCCTCCAGCCTCATTTTCCTGGGGCTCAGCCTCTTCTGTGATTCCTGAGTGGGTTGCGGGGCCAGGGAGCAGCGCCTCGATCGCTTTGACTACCTTCCGATTGTTCCACATCAGGTCTCGCCCTGCCCAGCCTGCAGAAAAGCAGCCCTGCTCCTGATTGGCAGTTTGGAGTCTCTGCTGGGGGCGGAGGGCAGCGGGAGGGGGGAGAACGAAGGAAGAAGCGAGGGAAAGTGACGAGGGGAGGGCGTGTGTTGGCTCAGAGAGAGCCGGCCGGTGCCAAGAAGAGAAGACGGGGACGCTGGTGAAGTCTGAACAAACGCAGAGTCAAGCACAATAATAATTTGGGCAAAATGGCAAATGGCACAGCTGAGGAGGAAATAGCATTGTGAATGTAAAGACTCCTAAATGGAGCGCAGATGGGAGGGAAAAGTGTAATCTTGTGGAAAAGCCTCTAATTGTCTGCCCACACTGATAATTTCAGTGAACGCTCCCTCTCTCCCTCCTGCGTGTAATTACACCATCCATCTGTCTATCAGCAGGTTTTTCACTGAGCCTTACTGCTACCGCGTTCTCCTGCTCCTGGAGAGATGAGGGGGTTTTGAAGATTTAAGATGCCTTCTGACATGTGCCCTGAAGAAAAGATACTCAGGAGAGACAAATCTCTCCTGTAGGCTGGCTAAGACTCTATTTTAAAAAGACACAGAATCTCCCCAAATGCTATTATGGAGTCAAAGGGAGGTGGGCCACACAGCTCCCCACTTTGGGTGTCCTCATCTGCCACCGTGTCTTGGTGGGTCAACTCCCATAGATACTGGCCGCATCTAGGAGACACTGGCCAGATGTCCTCAAGGTGGCAGGTGTGAGAGCATCTGTTCAGGGCTACCCCTTAAGTGTAAGTGTGTCCCAGGTGTGCAACCAGGGTTCCACCCCGTGAGGAGGACGAGGGGTCCAAGTGGAAGGAGGGAAGCTGAGTGAGGAGGGGCGGCGGGAGTGTCTGGCCGGCGCTGTCAGCTCTGCTCGGCTGGCCTGGGGAGCCGCCCACTGCTCCTGTCTGGTGTTCTGAGCAACTCCAGCTGCCTTTGGCTTCTCTCCTGCTCAGGCAGTGAGTCCTGGAGAAGACAGGTGGCCCTGTGCATGTAGCCCAGTAGGACAGGCTCCAGGTTTCCCACGCAAGTCACTGTCTCTTCGTGTGCCAGAAGCTCAGGGCTTCCCACTCCCTTTTGCACAGAAGGGGACTTGGGAAGGCCGGGATCTCAGGAGGCTGTGCTGGGAGTGCCCGCTAGTCATCCATCAGAGAGTTTTGCTTTCATGGGGAAAATGACACCGTCTTTGCCTCCCCTTTTCTCCCAATGCAGAGGTCCTAGCTAGTTCCTGGGAGGGGCAGCCGAGAGAGAGGCAGGAAAGGAGAAGGGAGTATGAGCCCAGTACCCTGAGTGTGTCCTGAAGGCTGAGGGGCACGCTGGGGTGGGCACTGGGGTGGGATCTGCGGCCACATCCAGGCCAGTGGGCGAGGGCCCCGGCTCTGGTGGGGTCAGCGCCCCTCCATGCAGCTTGTCCTTGCACCGCCACCACCCAGCATCACAACCATTCCGCCCCCGGAGTGGCTGGGTTCATGAAGAAAACACCGCTCACAGCACAACTCATTCAGCGAACACTCCAGTGTTCCCGCAAAGTGCCGTGAAGGATGGATACAACACAGCTTCCAGTTCTCTGGGAAGTGAAGTCGAGAGAAAGGCAACGCCAGCCACGTACGTGATTTCAATCTCCTGGTAGCCACGGCCATGGCATTAAGAAAAGTGGGAAATTTATTTTAACACTGTTTTATTTCAGCTACTACATAAAAATAGTAATTCAACATGTGATCATTCTACAGATTGTTATTTAGATAGTTTACTTTTTGCTGAATCTTTACAATCTGGTTACAGCCCATCTCATTGTGAGTCAGCCACCTTTCCCGGGCTCACATGGCTGGATTGTGGCTGTGTTTCAGAGGGTACAGATCTGGAGCTTATCAAGGACAGAAAATGTGTGTGTAATAATGATCATAAAACGTCCACAATAATTATTACAGCTTAACCCCAGCTAATGATTTGCTAAACATTTTCACACGCACGATCTTGTTTGATCTTCTTTGCCTTTTTGAGAGATAAGGACGAGCTAATATGACTACTTTTAACAGATGAATAAGAACGAGTCCAGAGAAGACAAGTGACTTCTGACCTCAGAGAAGTCACTTAACATCTTCTCTCTTTCCTTAAGCACACTGGCAGACACACACATCTTTCAGGCATGATCTGGTGTGGCTTGAGGAGGTGGCTCCACTGGGGCCTTGGTCGAGGGGAGGCGCTGTGCTTGGAGGGATGGGGTGGTGGGCAGGGGAGGTCTCCTTTGAAGAGCTGTGTGGCCGAAGGAGGCTGGAGAAGGGCAGACTGCATGTGGGGAAGAGCAAGGCCCCAGGGCTCTGCAGACACGGCCAGTGTCAGGGAGCCGGTGAAGGAAAGGCTGAAAAGGTACCTGAACTTGGGACTTGGTTGTCAAAGGCTGAACACGTCACTGTTATAACTCATAGGGGCAGGGAGGAGGTAGTAGTCGGGTGTGACTTTTGTGGTTTGAGCTCTGGTGATGGAAGAATGGTGCCGCCAGGAGTGGAAGGAGGGTGGCCCTCACAGGGGTGACGGTTGGCTCCCGGAACCCCAGGATGTTCAGAGGTGGGAGAATGGGTATCTCGATATTCCTTTTCTGCCTTACAGTTTTTAGGGTCAGACAAAAATTGTGTACGTGTTTTACCTGATGATAATTTGGAGCCATTTATCTGGAATGAGGTGGCATTCATTTCCTTTTGGGAGAAACGGAAAAAATACCTTGGGTAACTCCTTCCCCCTCCCTCCCTACCTGCCCTCACACTCCTGCTAGCTCTGGTGGGAGGAAGCTATGGATTCTCACCACTCCCTCCCCCCACCACCCCATCAGCGCTGCAGCTCAGGGGTTGCCCATAACCCCAGGCTCACTACTCATCCGTGGAGTGGGGCGGATGCCCACTGGGCTGTTTTGAGGGTAGGGTGAAATCCTGTGTGTGAAGGCCTCGGCGGACTCAGGAGCACTGTCTGGGGGCAGCTTGTTAGATGCTACAGCTTCTTCTTGGTGGAAGAGCGCCCCCAGGAAAGAATGCGCCCAACCCTGCCTGACTCCTGCCGGGGCCTTGTCAGGAATGCCTTCCCTCTTCCTTGCTAACTCCTATCTGTCCTCAAAACCAGCTCAGAATTCTCTTCTTCTGTTAAAACCTCCGAGGTCCTCCCCTATCCAATAGCCAGTTACTGTCATAACACCTTGTTCTTTTCTTTGTTATAATTTATTGTGATGAATCATAATAACTTATATGTATCATAACTTATGTTTCCACATCTGTCCCTAGAATGTGAACTCCTCAGGGGTGGGGGAAATGTTTTATTTGTTTATTATCTTGTTACCCGGACCCCAGCACAGTGCCAGACCCGTGTGAGGACGAGTTAGCAGGACTGATGAAAGAGTAGCACAAAGACCCCTCTGACAGTGCTGGAGAGCTAAGGTCAAAGGTGACATCTTTTTAAAACAAATTTTAAAAGACTTTACTTATTTGTTTTACTTATTTTACTTAGAGGGGAAGAGAAGGAGAGAGGGAGAGAAACATCAATGTGTGGTTTGTGTCTCGTGCGCCCCCTGCTGGGGACCTGGCCTGCAACCCAGGCTTGTGCCCTACACTGGAAATCGAACCTGTGACCCTTTGGTTCGCAGACCTGAGCTCAATCCACTGAGGCACACCAGCCAGGGCCCAAAGTTGGCATCTTAAAGACAAGGTCCTGTTATCTCTCCACCCAGGGCCCCAACCCACCTGTGAGCGGTTATAGTTAAGGAATGTGGGTTAGAGGCATGATATAGTCGTGACCCCTTCAGATCCTCCTCTTCCATGTTCAGGCTTCATCAGAATATTTTCCATGAACTTGACAATGTTTAGAGTCTAGAGAGGGGAGAGCTGCTGAGAGGGAAATGCACTCCTTCCACTTGGGTTGAGTGTGAAGCCACCTCCCCTGGTGGTCTGTAACTTAGCCCCTGGGACGCTTTCCTTGGGCGTGTTTCCCCCTTTGCCCAGCCCAGCCCCTTTCTTCTGAGGGGTGCAGCCCAGGCCCTCTGAGCAGCCAGCGGGCCGGGAACCTATCTGAGGTCAGGGTTTTGGGCCGCACATGCCCAGATCCCCCCTTACTGACTTCCACCAACATCCTGTATCCAAGCCGGGATGCACTGCCCTCTTGCCAGGAGGAGTCCCTCCCCCAGTGGACTTTCCCCCAGCCCACCTGGTGGGCGTCATTCTCAGAGGGCTGGGTGTACCTCCCAAAGAGCAGCCAGAAGCCCTGAGCCCCCGAGGGTCTGTGGGAGAGGTTCGCCCACCATTCAGCGCATTAGATCTCTTCTCCTGCAACCCCCGCGCCACCCCACAACGTCCAGCCGGCCTAAATTGGTGCTGGGCTCAGATCTCCCTGAGACTTCTCCAGGCACAGCATCCATCCAGAAGCCTTCCTCTGCAGTGCTGGGCTAATGAGCTCAGTCCCTTTAAACCCACCTCCTGCCTCAGGCCCTCCTAGCAACTCCTTGCTTTGTGTCCCGCCAAGTAGACAAAGCCTGGAATTAAGGCCTCCAGATTCATTTCATTTAGTAAGAACCCACAAAAGCCAGCCCAGCGGCCCATTCATCCCAAAATAGCCCGTGAGAGCCTGAACAGACCTCAGTGTCTCTGTGTGGAAACCGCCCTGCATTGTCATGAAAGGGCCATCGGAAAACCGGAGCCACGGTGAAAATTCTCAGTGCAGCGCGATCGCTTTCCAGCAGGAAGGGCGGCTCCTTAGTAGCTCGGTCCCTTTGACCACAAGTGGATTGCGTGATTGGCATGTGTGCCCATGTGAGATGCTCCCCCCACCCCACCGCCAACTCCATGACAAATTCCTAGATGAGCTGATGTTTCAAGTGATGGGCCTGTGTACCCATTTCTCAGCATAAATCCCAAACATCAGCGAGACGCGTGGAGAGACTCGGAGCCCCTGGAGTCCCGTCCCAGTGGGAGGGGCAGTCGGGAC
>PVIA01017862.1:0-14419 GCA_004024845.1 Tonatia bakeri
AAACAAGTTCCCATCAGACTGTCAGCTGATTTCTCAAAAGAGAGCTTGCAGGCAAGAAGGGGCTGGAAAGAAGTATTCCAAGTCATGAAAGGCAAGGACCTACATCCCAGATTGCTCTCTCCAGCAAAGCTTTCATTTAGAATGGAAGGGCAGATAAAGTGCTTCTCAGATAAGGCCAAGTTAAAGGAGTTCATCATCATGAAGCCCTTATTTTATGAAATGTTAAAGGGACTTATCTAAGAAAAGAAGATAAAAAGAAAAACAAAATGTGTATATTAAAATGACAGCAAACTCACAATTATTAACAACCACACCTAAAACAAAACCAAAAGAAACTACGCAAACAACTAGAACAGGAACAGAACCACAGAAAGGTAGATCACATGGAGGGTTAGCAACAGGGGAGTGGGAGGATGAGAGAGGGGAAAAAGGTACAGAGAATAAGTAGCATAGATGGTAGGTCAAAAATAGACAGGGGCAGGTAAGAATAGTATGGGAAATGTGGAAGCTAAAGAACTTACGACACATGGACATGAACTAACGGGGTAATGTGGGTGGGAGAGGGTGTGCAGGGTGGAGGGTGAAGGGGGTGAAATGGGACAACTGTAATAGCATAATCAATAAAATATATTTAAAAATAAAGAAGCAACCCTGAGGGATAGCTACAATTACAGAAACTGAGGTTTTTAGGGGTTTTATTAAAACCTTGCCAAGGATCCTTGTAACACTTTCTAAGTGTGAGACACTTTACCTGTATTCTCCATTTAATCTTCCAAAAATCTTGAGACATAAGTACTAGTATTGTTTTCATTTTATAGATGAGGAAACTAAGGTTTAGCTATGTTAAGAAATTTTCTCTAGGTCACACCATGCATAAAATGACTGAGATATGAGTTGAGAGATTCCAGCACTTGCCCTAGGTTACACCAATGATAAAAGACAACATTCAGGTTCAACTCATTCCAGAGCCCAGTACTTTCAGGAGGTGAAACCCACAGGGCTTAGTGAACAATTAAACCTCTTGGAAGGCAGGAGAGAAAATGTTGCAGTTCTGGCTGGAGGGAAGTGAGTCAGAGGTTAGGAACAATTCTGGGCCAGTAAAACTTGAGTTCCAATGAAAGGTGTCACCAAGAGAAGGATGTTTGCAGGCATCCTGTGAGGCAGTGACAGGCTGTCACAGAACCTGGGCTGAAGTCACAGGGTTACCAAAGGAGAGGGACAAATGAGGACTTTTCCTGTTCAGCTCCATGGCCTCTGAGTGTAATGAGACCTGGCTGAGTGTGGTATTTCTTTTGGTCTGCAGTCTCAGCCCAGTGCAAAGAATTGCCTCAATTGCTAAGCACTCCCATGGTGTACCACACACTAAGCTCAGTACTTTTTATCCCAAACAAGTTCTGCCAGCCCCCAAGGAGGATGGGTTGTCCCATCCTTATGTTTACAGGTAGGGAATAGGCTCAGAGAAGTGAAGTGGGGATGCTAAGGGGAAACCCCTGGTTACAATGTAGGTACAGAGTCCTGGTTTTTAACTACTAGGCCCTTCCTACCCTTGTACTCATTTTCCCAAAGAAGCCCTGAGAGTCCTATAGGGGTAAGCAGCTCACCTGGTGTCCTATGGCCTTCATGAAAGAGAAGCGTACAAATTGTCACGCTAAGGCATATCTTTTCCCATCACTGGAAACACCTGGGGCCTGGGGCCAAATGTGAATTTCAAAGGATTAATGAAAAGCACAAGAACAAGGTGGGACCAGAGTCTGGATTCTTGGAGAAGTCTTCCATATCTGGAAGAGAATACTCAGCTCCAAGTTGCTAGTAATTCAACTAGTGTCCATTAATAGCAGGAGAGGCAGCACCCTCTAGTGGTTGAGCTATAGCCTAGACCTGGACCTACAGCACAAGGGAAGGAAGGTATCAGGAGGCTCATTCACCTAGAGGATTCTACAGCCATCAATTAAGTGACTGGTGGTTATGGGTAGGGCTTTGGAGTAACACTAGACCTGTGTTCAAATACTGGTTCTTGCTATCTAAGTGACCATGAAAAAAACTAGCAAATTAGTCTCTAAACCTCAGTTTCTTTATCTATATGCTAGGGATGATAATCATACTAATTTCACAGTATTATTATGAGGATTAAATTATATTATATATACCATATATATTGACTTAGCAGAGTGTTTGGCATATTATAGATGTTGGATGCATGTGTGTGTGTATAGTATCTGTGTTCATATATACAATTATTTTTCATACATGCTATCATTTCAGTAGTTACATCTTTGACATCCCTTGACCTCCCAATCTAGCTCTATGAAGTCCCCAGTGTCCCCAAGCCCACTATCTAGCCCCAAGGGAGATACTATCAACACATTTACCTAAGGCTTATGGGTAAGACCTGGGCTAAGACACTTGCTTTTCTTCATATATACTTTCAAGAACTTTGGACTGTACATCTTTGTCCATCAGTATCCTGTGAATAGTAAGAAGCTTGCTTTACACAGGTGCTACACTTTTTCTGCATTTCAGGGTAGCTTTATATACAAGCTTTCATTTGAATATTTTAATACTCTTCATGATATATTCCTATTTTTCAATGAGGAAATTGAAGATGATGGGAAGGGAAGTGACTTGCTTGAGGTTACATAGGAAGTCTGTGCAGGAGTCAAGACTGGACCACAGAATCTTATATTGAGTCCAGTGCTTTTCAGATAACATGCAATTGTCCAGGGCCCTGAACTCTGGCTAAACATGAAGCATCTGTAACCCAGAACTAGGCTTATGGTTTGGAAGCCACCTTACTGAACTTTGACGTTTCCTACTTGTACTGAGACCAATGTTTTATCCTCAGTAAACTATCAAATGAGAATTCTATTCTTTCATTCTATTATTTATTAATTTTTATTGTTATTCTATTACAGTTGTCTCAATTGTTCCTGTTTGCCCTCCTTCACCCAGCTCACCCCCCATTCCCACTTAATCCCCACACTACTGCCCATGTCCATGGGTCATTTGTACATGTTCTTTGACTAGTCCTTCCCCACCTGCCCACCATTATTGCCCCCCTTGTCCCTTCTAGTCATTGTCAGTCCATTCTATGTTTCCATGTCTCTGGCTCCATTTTGCTCATTAGTTTATTCTGTTCATTAGATTCCCCTTATAGGTGAGATTATATGGTATTTGTCTTTCACTGACTGGCTTATTTCACTTACCATAAAGCTCTCCAGTTACAGCCATGCTGTCGAAAGGTTAAGAGTTCCTTCTTTCTGCTGTGTGGTATTGCATTGTGTAAATGTACCAGTTTTTTGATCCACTCGTTTACTGACAGACACTTTGGCTATTTCCAGCACTTGGCTATTGTAAATAGCACTATGAACATAGGGGTGCATAAGTTCTTTTGAATTGATGACTTGGGAATTTTTAGGGTATATTCTCAGAAGTGACATTGCTGAGTCAAAAGGCAATTCTATTTTTATTTTTTTACTTTTTGGAAATTCCATACTATTTATTTTCCACAGTGGCTGCACCAGTCTGCATTCCCACCAACAGTGCACTAGGGTTCCCTTCTCTTCACATCCTCCCCAACACTTATTGTTTTTTGATTTATTAATGATAGACATTGTGACAGGGGTGAGGTGATAGTTCACAGTGATTTTAATTTGCATTTCTCTGATGCTTAGTGATGTTGAGCATCATTTCATATGTCTATGGACCATCTGTATGTCCTCTTTGGAGAAGTGTCTATTCATGTCCTATTTCCATTTTTTAAAGATTTTATTTATTTATTTTTTAGAGAGAGGGGAAGGGAGGGAGAAAGAAAGGGAAAGAAACACCAATGTGTGGTTGCCTCTCACATGCTCTCCACTGGGGACCTGGCCCGCAAGCCAGGCATATGCCCTAGACTGGGAACTGAACCTGTAACCCTTTGCTTTGCAGGCCAGTGATCAATCCACTGAGCCACACTGGCCAGGGCCTATTTACATTTTTTAATTGGACTGTTTGTCTTCCTGATGTTGAGTTGTACAAGTTCTACATCTATTTTGGAGATTAAACTCTTGTTCATTGTATCATTGGCAAATATGTTCTCTCATATGGTTAGATCCCTTTTCATTGTAATGATGGTTTCTTTAGCCATACAGAAACTTTTTAATTTGATGTAATACCATTTGTTTATTCTTTCCCTTTATTTTCCTTGCCCTGGGAGATATATTGGTAAAAATATTGCTATGTGGGATATCTGAAAATTTCCTGCTTGTTTTCCTCTAGGACTTTTATGGTGTCACAACTTATATTTAAGTCTTTTATCCATTTAGATTTTATTCCAGTGTATGGTGTAAGTTGGTGGTCTAGTTTCATTTTTTGCATGCACCTATCCAGTTCCCCCAACACCATTTATTGAAGAGGCTATTTTTACTCCATTTTATGCTCATGCCCCCTTTGTGAAATATTGATTGACCACAGAGCAGGCTGGAGACCCAATATGGTCACATTTCCATCACATGCCAAGAATATTAAACGTTGGATGTCAGGTTAGAGGAGAAGTGAACATTATTTCCCCCACAAGCTGCATGCCCTGCTGAGAAATTAGCCGCTGCCCTATACTCACAGCCAGCTTGATTTAGCCACTCCTCTCATGTTGAACATAATTGCCAGGAGCTCAAAAGGGTGATGACTCTATCCTTAGTCAGTACAAAGATTATGAGGTATTGGCATGTGTCATCTGCATGGGTCCTGGTGGCAGCATCTGTTTGCAGGCACTGCAGGAAGCAGTAATATAAAATTCCCAGTGTCCCTTGACATGAGACTGACAGTAGAAAATGTAAACTTGTCTGTCAGTACTAGACGCTGGTCTCCTTTCATTCTAACACACTGGCAACAGCATAAGGACTGCTCAGATAAATCATTCAGCTCAAAGACCCCCTCCTTGGCCCCTGTGTAATACCAAAGCCCTGGCAAGCTTGGTTCTTCTGAGAGGGAAATCTTGTTACTTCCTCCTGAAACACTGCATCTCTGGGTAGCACTAAATTTCTTTTTCTGTCTCTCCACTCTGTCATCGCCATGGCAACCCAAGAGAGGGATCCAGCATTGAAATCAAATTCTCCCAATAGACATATGTGGAACATAAAGTGTGTTCTTTCTAATATTAGGGAAAGGAAATATTTTTAACCCTCTTTATGCTTCAGTCTTTGTCCATGGTGAAGAGCAAATACTTTTACCCACAACTCCAGGCACAGATACACATCTTTCTGCTGCAACCAGTGTGGCTAGATCAATCTGGTTCCAAGGGAAGGTGACAGGGCATTGAGAAATAAAGAGATAGAGTCAAAGTGGTGTCAGATGGAGTCCCTTCTCTGGGATGCAGAGGAGGGAACTGTTTATTAGTGAAATCAGGCTGTATATTGAGCCAGCTTTGAAGCAGAGCACGAGAAAGACAAACCACAAGGCTAGGTACATTTTATTTTTTAAGAACATTTGCTGCTCCTTGGTACAGTGATATAGCAAGTAGCCAAGTCATTCTTTTCTTACAACAATCTATCAGGCAGTCATCTGTGGCCTACGGCAGCTGTGTTGAACCTGAGGCCTGCTTCCAACTCCCTTGGCATGCATTATCCTGCTTGGCTCTCCACACTTTCTTAGACCTTCCTGCTTCAGAGCTGCTAATCTGATAGGTCTGAGATCAATTACTAAGCTGTACCTCATCACTGAGCAGTGTCATCACAATGAAACGTGATACATATTTGTAACTATACACAGTAGTAGGTTCCCCCTGCTCTGGTAGATTAGGTTAGGCCAAATGTTTTCTGAAAATCATAGCTTCTGATTCAGAAAGGAGTGAGTAGCTTAAGCTGCATTGTATAATCCATTTTTAAAACCACAAAACTCTGCAACAGAAAGTTAGAGAGAAGGAGGTTTTAACAAGCATATGCCTAATTCTTGAGTCAAACTTTTATTAATGAATGATACTTTGCTTGCTGTTGAACTAATTGGTCCTTGAGTATGTAGCTTTCTCAGTGGAAAGTCTTGAAGAGAAGGGTGAATGGGAGGATTCAACCACGAAAACTCCTTGAACCCACAATATCTAGGCAGATTTGCCCAGGATATGACTCTTGTCCCTCTTGTCTATACTAGGCAGAAAGGGTGTACTTGTTCAATTTCCCTACCTTCCACTGTTCTCTGAGAACCTGGGGAAGAAACTCAATTTAAATACAAATTCCACACTGAGCTTCTAGCTGTGTGTAGCTCTTTCATGGACACCCAGAAGTCACCGGACCACGTAGTAAATCTTTAGACAGGGAGGAAAGGCTTTGCCTTTAGCTAACAGTGAAAATTTTCCCCGCTCAAACAGACCCATGGAAACTTAACGAAACACCTTTGGCTACCGTCAATAATGCTGCAATGAATGTAGTGCTGCCTACCTTCTTTTGAATTAGTGTTCAGTATCTCTTCAGATAAATTCCCAGAAATGGAATCACGGGTCATAAGGCAGTCCCATCTTTCATTTTTTTAGGTATCTCCATATGCTTTCCACAGTTGATTGCACCAGTCAGCATTTCCACCCACAGCACAAAACGGTTCCCCTTTCTCCACATACTTGCCAGAACTTACTGATTTATTGGTGGTGGTCATCATGACAGGTGTGAAGTGATATTTCATGGTGGTTTTAATTTGCATTTCTCTGATGATTAGTGATGTTGAGCATCTTTTCATGTCTATTGGCCATCTGTATGTCCTCTTTGGAGAAGCATCTACTCAGGTCCTTTGCCATTTTTTTAAATGGAGTCTTTGTTTTATTGTCATTGAGTTTTATAAGTTCCTTATAAATTTTGGATGCTAACCCCTTATTAGATGTATCATTGGCAAATATGTTCAACCATTCAGTGGGTGGTCTTTTAATTTTGTTCATAGTTTTCTTTACTCTGCAAAAACTTTTGTTTGATGTAGCCCAAGTGTCCACCATAGAGAAAATTATGCTCAGTGAAATAACCCAGTCACAGAAAGACAAATACCATCTGATTTCATTAATATGTGGAATCTATAAACAAACTGAACTAACAAAAGACAGACTCATAGAGAGCAGGCTGACAGCTTGAGGGGTGGGGTGGTGCAGGGATGTAGCAAAAAGAAAAAGGGCTCATGGACACAGAAAACAGTGTGGTGATTGTAGAGGGGAGGGGGTGTGGGTGGAGGTGAATGAAGGTCTAGGGGGTATAAATGATTATGGAAAAATATAATTAAAAAAAGGAAAGGAGATCAGGCAAACATGAAGGTGTAGATACGATTCACTTCCTTACTCAACTAAAAGAATAACAACATAAAAACCAAAAACCGCCAGAACTGCCAGAAAATCAAACTGTATGGAAGTCCAACAACCAAAGAGTTAAAGAAAAAACATTCATCCAGACTGGTAGGGGGAGTGGAGACAAGAAGCTAGGATGGCAAGGATGCACCACAAGGCGGTGGCTGGTGGACCAGCTGATCCCACACTTGTGTGCAGATAAGCCAGGAAGAATAACTGAGAAGCAAGACAGACTGTGCAACCCAGGGTTCCAATGTGGGAAAAGAAAGCCTCAATGCCTCTGGCTGTAAAAATCTGTGGGGGTTGCAGTAGTGGAAGAAACTTCTGGTCTCACAGGAGAGTCCATTGTAGGTGCCCACAGGATCCTAGAATGTACACAAGCCCACCCACCTGGGAATCAGCACCTAAAAGGGCATAATCCGTTTGTGGGAAGTGAGGAAAGTAACAGAAAGCTGGGCAAGAGCCAAGCAAGCAGTATTGATTCTTCCATGACCACTCCCCAACATACAGCACCACAATGCAGCAAAGATGGTTGCACTGACCTGGTGAATACCTAAGGCTCTTCCCCCTTACAACACAAGGAGCCTTGAGACAAAGAAATATAGCCCCAATGAAAGAACAGGTCAAAACTCCAGAAAAAGAACTAACTGACAAGGAGATAGCCAACCTATCAGAGGCAGAGTTCAAAACACTGGTAATCAGGATGCTCACAAAAATGATTGAGTACAGCTGCAAAGTAAAGAAAGAAGCCAAGGCTATACAAAGTGAAATAAAGAAAAATATACAGGGAACCAAGTGAAGGGAAGGAAACTGGGACTCAGATCAATGATTTGGAACAAAAGGAAGAAGTAGACATTCAACCAAAACAGAAGGAAGAAACAAGAATTCAAAAATACAAGGAAAGGCTTAGGAATCTCTGGGACAACATTAAATGTTCCAACATCTGAATCATAGGGGTACCAGGAAGAGAAGAGGAAGAGCAAGAAATTGAAAACTTATTTGAAAAAATAATGAAGGAGAATTTACTTAATTCGGTGAAGGAACTAGACATACAAGTCCAGGAAGCCCAGAAAGTCACAAAATACTTGGACCCAAGTGGAACACACCAAAGCACATTATAATTAAGTTACCCAGGATTAAAGATAATGCAAGAATCTTAAAAGCAGCAAGAGAAAAGGAGACAGTCACCTACAAAGGAGTTCCCATAATACTATCACCTGATTTCTCAAAAGAAACCTTACAGGAAAGAAGGGGCTGGAAAGAAGTATTCTAAGTCATGAAAAGCAAGAACCTACAGTCTTGTTTACTGTATCCAGCAAAACTATCATTTAGAATTGAAGGGCAGATAAAACGCTTCCCAGATAGGGTCAAGTTAAAGGGATTATCTAACAAAAGGATGATATAAACTATGAACAATAAAATCACAACAAAGTCACAACTATTAACAACTGAAGCTAAAAACAAAAAGAAACTAAGCAAACAACTAGAACAGGAACAGAACCACAGAAATGGAGATCTCATGGAGGGTTATCAATGGGGGAAAAAGTGGGGAAAAATGTGGAAAATGGTACAGGGAATAAGAAGCATAATTGGTAGACACAAAATATACAGGGGGGAAGTTAAGAACAGTATAGGTAATGGGAAGCCTAAGAACTTATATGCATGACCCATGGACATGATCTAAGGTGGGGGGATGCTGGAGGGACATTGGGTGTAGGGCAGAGGACAATAAAGGGGAGGAAAAATGGGACAACTGTAACTGCATAATCAAGAAAATATACAAAAATACACAATTTTTATAAATAAAAAAAGAAAAATACTTTTGGAGAACTGATGACAATTTCCATAGGTAAGAAAAGTTTAAAATAAAAATATATTCTTTGTAAAATTATAATGTTAATGTCTATTTAATACTTCTGAGATGGGGCAGTATTGTGAGAAGAGCACCAGAATCAGGTGACTTGACTCAGGTACTTGTTCAAGTTCTTTTGGTTATTATATGTAATACCTTGGACAATCGACTTAAGCTTCCTCCTCTCTAAAATGGGGACTATCTTTAGCTTATCCACTTCACAGTTTTGTTGAAAATGAAGTTTGAGTAGATGGTTATAAGATGAAGCCACTCTGATGTTGTAAAATTTTATTTCATAATTGATTTTTTTCTTTTTAATCAATTTCAGAGGAACCTGAGACGTATTTGAATTTTAAACATTTTAGACAGGACTGACGGGATTTGATATATTGATGATTTTCTTAGTTGTTCCAGCATTTTGGTAGTTTTTTTCATTTTTTATTGTTGTTCAAGTACAGTTGTCTCCACTTTCCCCCCACCACTTCCCCCAACCCCAGCCATCCCCACTTCCCACCCTTGATCCTACCCCACTTTGGTTTTGCCCATGTGTCCTTTACACGTGTTCTTGAAAAGCCGTTCCCCCTTTCCCTCATTATTCCCTCCCACATGCCCTCTGGTTACTGTCAGTTTGTTCTTTTTTAAAAAAAGTATTTTACTGATTATGCTATTACAGTTGTACCATTCCTCCCCTTCATTCCCCTCCACCCTGCACACCCTCTCCCACCCACATTCTCCCCCTTTAGTTCATGTCCATGTGTCATAAGTTCTGTAGCTTCTACATTTCCCATACCATTCTTGCCCTCCCCCTGTCTATTTTCTACCTACCATCTATGCTACTTATTCTCCATGCCTTTCCCCCCTCTCTCAACTCCCACTTCCCTATTGCTACCCCTCCATGTGATCTACCTTTCTGTGTTGTGTTCCTGTTCTAGTTGTTTGTTTAGTTTCTTTTGGTTTTGTTTTAGGTGTGGTTGTTAATAATTGTGAGTTTGCTGTATTTTTACTGTTCATATTTTTATCTTCTTTTTCTTAGATAAGTACCTTTAACATTTCATAAAATAAAGGCTTGGTGATGAGGAACTCCCTTAACTTGGCCTTATCTGAGAAGCACTTTATCTGCCATTCCATTCTAAATGAAAGCTTTGCTGAATAGAGCAATCTGGGATATAGGTCCTTGCCTTTCATGACTTGGAATACTTCTTTCCAGCCCCTTCTTGCCTGCAAGGTCTCTTTTGAGAAATCAGCTGACAGTCTGATGGGAACTCCTTTGTAGGTTACTGTCTCCTTATCTCTTGCTGCTTCTAGGATTCTCTCCTTCATTTTTACCTCGGCTAATGTAATTATGATGTGCCTTGGTGTGTTCCTCCTTGGGTCCAACCTCTTTGGGACTCTCTGAGCTTCCTGGACTTCCTGGAAGTCTATTTCCTTTGCCAGATTGGGGAAGTTCTCCTTCATTATGTATTCAAATAAGTTTTCCACTTGTTCCTCTTCCTCTTCCCCTTCTGGTACCCCTATAATTCGGATGTTGGAATGTTTAAAGATGTCCTGGAGATTCCTAAGCCTCTCCTCATTTTTTTGAATTCTTATTTCTTCATTCTTTTCTGAGTGTATGTTTCTTTCTTCCTTCTGGTCCACTCCATTGATGTGAGACCCAGCTTTCTTTCCATCACTATTGGTTCCCTGTGCATTTTCCTTCATTTCACTTAGTGTAACCTTCATTTTTTCATCTAACTTGTGAACAAATCCAACCAATTCTGTGAGCATCCTGATCACCAGTGCTTTGAACTGTGCATCTGATAGGTTGGCTGTCTCTTGGTTGCTTAGTTGTATTTTCTGTGGGGCTTTGATCTGTTCTTCCATTTGGGCCATTTTTTCCTTGTCACACCTGTTATGTATGAGGGGCAGAGCCTTAGGTGTTCACCAGGGTGGGGCAACCCAGTCACTGGTTTGTGATGCTGTATGTGGGGAAGGGGTCTGAGAGGGAACAATGGCACTTTCTCTGCTCTCTGTCAGACTTCAGTCCCTTCCGCCACTTCCCCCAAGCAAACTGGGCCTTTCTGGTGCAAATTGCTGGGTGGGTGGGCTTGTGCACATTCTAGGACCCTGTGAGTCTCTCCAGTAAACTCTCTTGTGAGTTTGGAAATCTCTCCCTGTGCCTCAAACCCCACAGGTGTTTTCAATCTGTGTCCCAAAGCTCTATTTCCCAGTGCTGGGGTCCTGGGTTACATGGTCTGTCTCACTGCCCAGTTTCACCTGGTTTATCTGCGTGTGAATGTGGGATTGCCGGGACAGCCAGGAGTCTTGTGCACAGTGCCTCACTTCACAGTTGCTGCCTTGCTGGGTATGTCAGCCGCCTGCATGCCCAGGGTCCACCCACTGCAGTCTTCCGCTGGGGATGCCTTATGCCTCAGTGGCACCACTTTTTGTGCCTGGAGCCCTCTTCGCCCAGCTGCCTGAGTCTGCCCTTCCTACCAATCTGGATGAATGTGTATATTTTAACTCCTTAGTTGTCTGATTTCCATACAGTTCAATTTTCTGTCAGATCTGGTTGTTACCTTGTTTCTAAATTGTTGCTGACCTTATTTTGGTTGTGCAAGGAGGCACAGTGTGTCTACCTATGCCTCCATCTGGGCCAGAAGTCTCAGGGTTGTTATATTAAAGGAGTTAATCTATGTAAGGTACCTATCCATGCATCCAAGTCTATAGTAAGAATTTTGTAATTATCAGCTATTATAACTCTTATCCTCCTAGTCACCATGTTGCCTAGTCTCTGGACAGGGAAAGCCCCCTGTTCCACCCTAGTGGGTATTATCACCTCTTACACCTCTACCCCAACTGTGTGGTTATCAAGTGGGAAGTTTGTCTTCTGTCCTCCCCAGTCCTCTGTTTTAAAAATAGTAGCCCACATTCACTGTTCTGTCCTGTCATGGGCCTAATGTTACTGTGTTCTTGGTTTACCCCCAGCTGGAAAGGCTTGTAGTAACCTCCAGGCAAGCACACAAACCCAGGTACAAAAACCTTGCTAACTCTTATTTTTTTCATTCATAAATTGATATAATAATTGTGCCTTTCTTCTTGGGTTGTTGTGATTATAGTACATAGAGGATCCCAGCTGTATTATGAGTAGCACATGTCTGGCAAAGATTATTGTGCGTACCACTTACTGAGCACTCAGGTTTTTGTACTTGGGTTTTTGTGATTGCCTGGAGGTTGCCACAAGTGTTGCCAGCTGGCAGTAAACCAAAAACACAATAACTGATACCAGGCCCTGGACAGGTCAAGACAGTGAACTCAGGCCACCTAACAACCTTGTTTGGGCAGAGGATTGGCAACCATTTTGCAACAGGGACCTGGGGTAGAAGGAAACAAACTTCCCACTAGATAACCACACAGGCACAGTTGGGGGCAGGAATGAGAGGTCAGGGTTGGTACCACCCACTGGGGTAGGTGATAGGGCTTTTCTTGCTCAGAGACAGAGAATAGGCAACTTTTAATGAGCATGTGTAGTGTGTGTGTGTGTGTGTGTGTGTGTGTGTGTGAGAGAGAGAGAGAGAGAGAGAGAGAGAGAGAGAGAGAGATAATAAGGAACTACAGAGGTAGTAGTGAGAGGGTTGAAAACAGAGAGCTGATTTTGGTGTGATAGGCCCACACCAAAAGGGAGTGGGCCTATCAATACAGCCAGCATGTGAGAAATATGGGATTTGAACCCAGATGCTTCTGCCTCCAAAGCCCATGCTCTTAATCATTATAATATTAATTCCTGGAACAGAGTAGGTGCTCAATAAATATTTGGTTAATGAAAGAATCCATATTGCTGCCTCTTTCTGAAAAGTGTTCTCCCTCCGTCTCTAGTTGGGTGCATCCTTCAAGGTCCAGTTCAAATGCAACCTCATGCTCAACCAATGTGCTTTCTCTCGGTTGCCATGGGGTGGGGTACACAGAAGACATCAGTGCTGGGATAGGGAAGTATGGGACACTAAGATGGGCCAGCTAGGGTGGAGCTGGAGGAAGGACTGTAGGAAGGACTGAAGGCACAGAGATTTTTCTCCTGAGTTTCTGAACTGTTTTTGAACTTATTACAAGAACTGGATACACCCAGCACAAAGTAACTCATACTGGGCTCTGATTACTCAAAACAGTGAATTCCAATTACTTAGCAACCACATGTGCAGAGGAGGAATGGAGCAATTTTTGAGCTATGAAATGCTGGGAGCTTAGGACCTAAAACAAGGATTTTAAACAGAACACTGAACATGTTAAAATACTAATCCCCATTAGACTTCAAATCAATCTTATTTTAACCCTTGGGACAACGGCTTTCAAATAATCCTCCCCACAATCTAGGAATCCTTGCAGTGCCTCAGGGAAGGGGGTAGAGAGACATAGTACACAAGAGAGAGAACACCATGGTGGGAATTCTGCACCCCCCACCATTGTGGCTTCCACCAAGACATGTCCAGCTCTATTTAGTTTCTGTATTGGGCTTCTGCATTCAATGCAAAAGAAGGGTGATTCTGCAAAACACAGAAAACAAATTTTGAAATCTCTGTCCCAAGAAACTACATTTGGCCTTTGTTTTGTGGTTTCTTTTTTAATGAGGGATACACACTGCAGAGATGCTTTAGCTAGTAAAGCATCAAGTGCCAGAGAGATCAGGTGGAAATAAGTGACAAATCAGTCATTTGTTGAGTAAACCAGTCCTTAGCTGACTTCAGCCTGTAAGTTCATTTCTGTTATGAAATTAATAAAAAACCTACTACAGAGTTCCGGCTAAGATGGAGGCATAGGCAGTCGCACTGTGCTTCCTCGCTCAACTAAGACTGAAAACAACAAAGATTGAGAAACAATTAACAACCAGAACAGAGGGAAATTAATTGAACAGAAGTCGGGCTCAGTACATCCAGACCGGTAAGGAGCGGTGGAGTCGGGAGGCCTGCGAAGTGGGGTTGAGAGGCGCTGGCTGGCAGGCGCGGGCGCGCAGGGCGCAGACGGCAGCGGACGGACCGGTGGCGGACGCTGGGCGCGGAAGCGCGGAGCCGACTAGCACACCCAGTGAGGGGCGCAGGGCAGCTGGCCGTCCGCAGCCACACGTTTGCAGACAAATAAGTGAAAACGGGCAGCGCCGAGGCGTTTCAAAGCTTAAGAGCCCCGTCTGGGAACTGAGGCCCGGAGTCTCTCACAGGAGACTTCTCGGGGAAGCCCACAGAGTCTGAGAAAGTACACCAGCCCACCGCCCAGGAGCCAGCACAGCAAGGGCCCAGTTTGCTTGTGGGAGGCAG
>PVIA01017863.1:0-14428 GCA_004024845.1 Tonatia bakeri
CTGCCTTTAGAGTCACGTGATGTTCTCCCTGTGCGCATGTCTCTGTGTCAAAATTTCCCCTTTTCATGAGGAAGGACAGCAGTCGTATTGGATTAGGGCCCACTAATGACCTCACCTTCATCCAATTATTCTTTATCTGCAATGACTCTATCTCCAAATAGGGCCCCGTGCTGAGGCTCTGGGATCAGGACTTCAGCGTAAGAATCTGGGGCACACAATTTCACAGAGCAGGCAGGGGGATGGCAGTTCCAGTTGTGGAGGTGGTGCAGGTGGGGAGCGGACGGTGTGGAGGGGGAGAGGAGGGCTTCATTTCATGTGTTATGTTCTCGGTGTCGCTGGGTCAGCAGGCAGGGGTCAGACACTTGGTAGAGAGATGTGTCAGCAGTTGTGAAAATGGTGCAGCTCATTACTGGGGAAGTTTTATCATTAGACGGTCAGGCATGTATGGAACAGAGAGACAGTCCAAGTAGTTCCTCCTTTTCCCTTTCAGTCTCCGGGTCAGCTTGTTCCTGTCCCTGTTTGGGGTGCAAAAGACAGGCTTCCCTTGTGCTCCCCCAGTGCCTTCCTTCTCTTCTCGTGTCCCAGATCTGGCTTCTTTCTCTCGGCCTCTGGTCCATCATTGTGCTCCAAGTGTTCAAAGAAAGAATGAGTGGGCTAGGCTGGCGGAGTTTCTGCAAGGATACTTCTTAATGTAATTTCTGTGCTATTCTGTTTTTCAAAAAGGCCTCTCTCTTTCCGCCACCTTGTCAAGGCCTTCCTAGTTTTCCTGGCTTGGGTTGGGCGTGGCTCCCTCTGCGCAGTGGGTGTGCGCTCCCTGAACAGGTTGCAGAGGGGAAGAGGCCCACCCTATGTGGTAAGAATGGAAATCTGCAGCCCCCGTGCGGCAGCTGACATCTCAGAATTGAATGAAATTTCCAATTTAGGAGAATATTTCAAGATACCAAGCTCTGGAAAGACCAATATTTAAGGGGCAGGCAGAAGTAAGAAGGTAATACTGAAAACTGAAAAAGAGCAATCAAAATGGTAGGAGAAGAAACGTAAAGAGGGAACTTACAGACTTTGAGGAAGGGAAGAAATGTCACAATGAGGCAGGGTGGCCGAAACGGGGGAGAATCTCCTGGTCTCCCTCGCTTCCCTATAGAATAGCACCTGGGAAATGTATGTGGACAACTGGCCATCCATCTGGCTACACATCGAAACCACCTTGGGAGTTTTTAAAGAAACACCAGTGCTGGGGTGTCTCCCCTAAATAGCCCGATTTAACTACTCTGGGGCAGTGCCTGTAGAGCGACACATTTCTAAAGTTCTCCACTGCTCTAGAGAGCCATCTGCCTGGTTTACCGAGTCCCTGGGCCTCCGGTTAGGACACAAGTTTCTTCATCCCTTTTTAATAGAGGGTCTCTGTCACGAAAAGAAGATGAGAGGGGCCCCTCCGTGCTGGTCCAGCTGCTGTAAAACCTGCCATAAAATTGAATTTGACTTCTGTTGGGTCTTGTCACTAAGTTGTCAGGCTTCACCTGTCAGTATTCATAGTTGTCTTTCTCTATGTGTGCATCTTTGTAGATGTTTCCGTAAGAAATATCTATTAATGGCCAGTGGTACGCCTTTTTGAAGCTTAAGTACCTCCTTTTACTTCAGACAGTTCTCTCTCTTAACACTCAAATCTTTAACCCATTCGGAGCTGATTTTAGTGTTGGGGTGTTAGAGATAAGGCAAGGAGGTAGCTGTTTTCCCCTCCAAACCATTGCCCAGTTGTCACAGTACCACTTGTGGTATTATCTGCCCTTTCCTTGTGATTTAACAATAATAGTTTAAGAAAAATATGGCAACTGTACCCTGCCTCCAGAATTCTTCAGAAATAATTGAAAAATATGATTAAGGCTGGAGCCCTTGCTGGAAGAGGTTGAGTGCTGTCACCAAAGGGTGTCCTTTAGCCTTGACTGATGTGGCTCCAGCTGGTTGGGTGTCATCCCACAAACCAAAAGTTCACAGGTTCGATTCTCAGTCAGGGCCCATGTCCGGACTGCAGGTTTGGTTCCCGGTTGGAGCACATACAAGAGGCGATGGACCAGTGACCCTCTCTCACATCGATGTTTCTCTCCCTCCCCTTCTCTCTCCCTTCCCCTCTCTAACACTACATAAATCTCTAAAAGAAAAAAAAGGGGGGGTGTCCTTTATTGTTCAGGTAGACTCACAAGGGGAGCAAGAAATGAGATTAAGTTTGCCCAAGGTTCGAGATACATGAGTAGGGATGAGACGTTCTGGTATTTGAGGAAATGTTTGCCCTCATGTGATTAAACTGCACTGAACCTGGAAATTAAATTCTGTGGTTGAGAGATGAGCCTGTGCTTAATCCAGCAGGTCAGCTAACAGGTCCTGCCACTCTCACTGGGGCTCAGAGTAAAGGAAAGTGGATCTAGAGGATACGGGTTCACTCCTGTCCAGGAGGTCCAGCTATTCTATGAGACCTGGGTGGCAAGGTGTCACTTCTCACTAGGGCACTGCTTCAGAGACAATCACCCCACCTGGAGGCACTGTGACCAAGGAGCAGCCATGGGTGAGTGGAGAGCCAGAGGCTTGAAGAAGGAAGCCGTAAGGAATGGTTTGAGAGCCCAAGGCCAGCAGCGCTAGGTATAGAGTGGGTATGGTACAGCCGTGAATCCTGTTGTTCGTGGTTGAACAACATTCCATTGCACGTAAATATCTTGTTTATCCACTCATCCGGTGCTGGGCATTTGGGCGAGTGCGAGGAGCATTGCTGCGAATAGTGCTGCTCTGAGTGTTCATGTGGGGGCTTCTGCTGGAATGCCTGTGCTCAGCCCTTTGGGGTATTCTGTCTAGGAGCAGGACTGCTGAGTCCTGTGGGTTTTGTGTGCTGCTCGAGTTGCAGAGCTTCCTGGATGATATTAAGAGACTTCGGAGCCTCCTAGTTTCTCTTTTCTGAGAGCACGCCAAGAACTCTGCCCTGCGGTTAGCTGGCCTTTACACATTAGCTGGTTCATGTGTCTGGTTTTTCTGGAAAGAGGGTAATATTTTATAATGTTTTTTTTTTACCACGTAATGACAAAAATCACTCTCTGGCTAGAAACAAGATTTTGAGAACCAATGATACCTTCTGAATTCTTTTCCCAACACTACTATTTCAAATATTTAATACGTTAAAAGTCCATGGTGAAAAATGCATGAAAGTTCTTCCAAATTTGTTTTGCTGTGACTTGTAAGAATTATTACTTATGCAATTACGACCATATCTGGCCATGTATAATGTGCTCCCACGTGTAACATACATCCACATTTTTGGCCCAAACTTTCAGGAAAAAAATCTTTCATTTAAATTTTTAATTCAATTTTTAATTTATTTATATTTAGATACTTGATTTTTGTATTATAAAAGAATTTTAAAGGAGTTACAATTTTAGTGCATGAACATAAATAAAAGAATTAAACATAATTATATAGATATGGGATTAGTGCTACCTACGTATAATGCGCGCCCTTATTTTTCCCTCAAAAATTTGGGCAAAAAGTGCACGTTATACATGGCAAAATACAGTATTTTATGTAATCATTGTATAAAATCATCAGTGAATTTTAGAGGCAGTGCTAATGTGCCTGGAGTCTGCAGCCAGGATACCTGGGTTTGAAACCCTGCCACTTACAAGTTGTGAAATCGTGGGCAAGTTTCTTAATGTAAGAAACAGCTCTGTGCCTCAGTTTCCTCATCTGTTAAGTGGAGCTAATAATAGCACCTCTGTAAGGATGCAATGTCTTTAGAAGAGTGCCCCACATAAGATCAGCGCTACATGAGCATATTTTGAATGTAAATTCACAAACTGGTCTAAATAGCTGCTGTTCCTTTAATCACCATAGTCAACAACTAAATGCTAGTGCAAGTTCTTCTAAAGGGGATCTTAAAGATTTTAGTTTTGACGATGTCCACACTGTCAAAACTTAAGTGCCTACAAAAGAATGTTTTCCTCCCAAAATAAAACATATAAAGTTATTGATAGAATATGAGACAACAACTTAATAATTAACCTCAAATACTTAAAAACAGATATCACAAGTTTTAAAACAATTTTACTAATAACAAAACACAATGCACTATAATAACAGCTTCCACATTTTGATTTTGAGACCAAGATTCAATTCACTCAACATTTATTCATTAAATAAGAATTTATTCAGCTACTGGGATGACCCAGGCTCACTAATCAGTACAGAACAGTGAATTAAATGGACATTATTCTCATAGAACTTCCAGTCCAGTGTGGGGAGAGAGAAGAAAACAAGTTAACTAATAAAATTAATTAACAACATAAGCAAAAGACATTGGAAAAACACATTTTCTAATAATAAATTTCCTGGTCAAATATAAATAAATTTTGGTTTAATCACATTTAAAAATGAAGAAAAAAGTAAGTCAATTAACAATTGCATAATTATAATATGAACTAAATGAAGAGAATACAATAATAAATAAACTAATGCATATAAATTATTTAAAGGGTTTCCTGGTACTTAGAAAGTATGCAGTAACAGTTATCTATGAGCAATAATCATAACTTAGCCAGTTTATTCACCAATTTAAAAAAAAAATCCATCATCTCAAAGTTTTCTGCCCTCTAGTGGGCACTTTGAGTCATAGCCACACAACTGAGAAAGGTTGCGTGTTTCGGATGTTTCAGCTGCTGTTTATGAGCTCCTATTCTTTGGGATGCCCAGCACCATACCAGATAGGCCAAGCAAGGCCTGCTCTAGGGCCCCACGTGTCCACAACTGCCTTCAGAGGGCTTCTTTGTGCATGCTGAGTGCCACTTGACTTCGCCCACCTCCCGGGCACCACTGATGGCTGGTAGGTGGCCTGGAATGGAAACTCTAGTAAACAGAGTTCCTCATACAGGTGCATGACAGGCCCAGTTAATCAACCTTCAATATGGAGCAATACAGAACCAATGAATCTACAGTCAGAGAAAAAAATGGGAAGTAGTATATTTGAACCAAGATGGAGGAGCATCAGAGTGAAGAATGCCTGCTACTGATCAGCCAGGGCTACCTCTTAACACCAAGATGTGGCGGTAGGCCCAGACAAGTCCACACGGACTCATGACCTTTGCCTTTTTCCTACCTTCCCTGGACATCTTTACTGTAACCCCAGGTCTTTCTGTCGTCAAAGAGCCTAGCAAAGATGCTTTGAACATGCTGTCCGTTTCATCCTTGCAAACCTCCTGAGAGACAGGTATTATTATCCATTTGAGGGGCTCAGAGAGGTTGAGTTACCTACCCAAGGTCCCACAGCTAAAAATTGGCAAGACCAAATTTGCGCCTACTTGTTTCTGCCATCAGACCCCGTGATAGGCCTTCCACTACTCCATAACCACCACCTGTCTGTGGTACTGAAACCTGAATTTCAGTGAAGATATGAAATTAGATGTTATCCCAGTTTTTGTTACAGCAAAATCCTCTTTTAAAAACAACGAGGTTAAACAACTGTAAGGTTGTCAGACAAGGTTTTGTATGGGGCTTTCAGAATCAGTTAACATCTGGGCACAATTTGATCCTGGCTCCATCATCTCTAAGGTTTCCTTCAGTCAGCTCATTGTGAATCTGATCATGGGTTGGGGAGCCTTCCCACGTTTGGGCCCACATTCTTGGGGATTGTTTCCTTTTTCACCCAAGTCAGATGGCTGCAGGCCTAGGTGTGTAAGCTCACTCAGGGGTTCTTAATGCTGACTGCTCCTTCAGAAGCACTTGAGTAACTTTGCAAAGTTACTTTTGCTGGGCCTTCATCCCGCACCAACGGCATCCAAATCATAGAAGGAGGGGCCTGGTACTTGCCCGGGTGCAGCCAAGACCAAGAAACACGGAACTATTTAAGTGGTTGCTTATTGAGCTTCCTAGGCTGGAGGAGACTGTTTGCTATTCATACTCTGGGCGGGTCTGTTTGCAGAGAGGCGTTTCTGAGAGAGTGGTAGTGGGGGGAGGGTGCAAGAAGGGATCCACCCGAGGGCTCTGTCTTCCTAGATTCCCCTGCTGAGGCTTCTATGACCCATCTAAACACAGGTGTGACCCGGACCCTTGGCACTGCAACCTGAGCTCTGGATCTGTTACACAGATTCAGGGGAGAACAGGGAACCTAACTTCACAGACTTGGGGCTGGACTTTCCTCCAGCTGTCCTCCTGAACATGCTGCCTCTCCTGTTACCCAGGTGATGGCGCTCAGGCTGCTGTTATGCGAGGTACCGGCCTCTGCTCTGCTCTTCGCCTGCACCCTGGGCATCAGACAGCATGCTCATCAGTGCACAGATCTAGGTATGTGCCCGAAGTTCCAGGGAAATTGACTGAAAGTCCCATGGTTCTCTGCTTCTATTTCTATTAAAGATGTCCACTGCATCCATATCTTTTGGAAAAGAACTTTTGGAGCCCGGGAGGTTTTGCTCATGACCTTTGGGCTTACAGAAGTCACCCAACGTGAACTAGCTAGGTAAAAGTTGTTCGGTTTGGCATGATTTCCCTGTTGAGTTTTCACATTAAATTTGGCCCTTCCTGATGTTCTACCGAGCTATTTTGGGGTTTGGGTGGGTGTTACCCCTCCAGGGTCCATAAGGCCCCAGATGTTAAAACACCAGAATAAAAAGACATGCTTAATACACTTTGGAAGACAGCATTCAGTGCAATACCATATTTTATCCCACATTTAATCAATGGGAAACCATTACCACTGTCGCCGAAATAGCATCTAAACCTAGAGAAAGTTTTGTAAGAGTTTGAGTCAAAATTTGAGGATGTGTCTGGAAGCAAGAGCTTATTTGATTGAGAAAATGCTCCTGAAAATGGCAGTTTTACAGCTTATTTTATACATTAGACTCAAAGGAGGAGACAGAGATGGAAGGAGGGTTACATGAAATCCTGTAGTGGTAGGTTCAGGAGGCGGAAGAACGCAAAGCGGGAAAATCTCTAGGACTGGACAGAAGGCAAAAGGAGAAACCCATACTTCTTCTACGCTGGTGGGTGCAGGGTAGTTAATGAACATTTACAGCTCATGGAGATAGTATGCGAGGGACAAGATAACGAGGGTTTCTCTGGTCTCCTGCTCTGATGCCTGCCTGCCGTTGTGCCTTCAGGGGTTTAGAAAAGACAATTTCTCTGATGTTGTTTCAAAGGCATGCTGTCCTAGATGCACTGAAATGTGGACAGGGCTCACTTAAGGTAAACACTGACCGTTGCTAAAGAATGTACAGCCGTGATGCCCCACATGATCTGCCCAGTTAGGAATTTACGACCAGACTGTCCTGCGTGGTTACTCTGGGTCACTGTCAGAGCTTGTCAGGCCTGCCGTGGGTGCCCCCACCTCCCTGCCCCGCAGCTTGTCAGGTTTATGACAAAGCCCCTTACCCGTCCGCACCGCTAGTCCGAACCACATTTGTGTTTTGCTGGAAATAATCTCATGCTCTTGAACGGGTTAGAGTCTCTTTTCAGTGTCATTATCTAACAAATAATATTACAGAGCTTTGTCCATTTTCATTAATTTGCTGGTATCAGGGATATGCTTTTCTTTGTCTGGCAGGGTGCAGCCCGGAGTTAAGTTCGTTACCTCCAAATTATGTAATTGACATCAATCTCTCCTCCATCTCAATGTTTTAGTTAATATCTAAAGAATCACTTAGCAAGCAATATGAAGTTGCAAGTATTTAATCTGACTCGAAGTCCAAGGTGTGCATTTGATAAGAATAATCACTCATTTCACGAGTAATTAAATTTTCATTGAGAAATAATTTATAATGCCTTATTTCTGAATTTTATTCAGAGTGAGTAATGATTTATTACTCATTTTCATGAGTAATTAAATATTCGTTATCCCTGGCTGGTGTAGCTCAGTGGATTGAGCATGGGCCTGTGAAGCAAAGGGTCACCAATTCGACTCCCGGTCAGGGCACATGCCTGGGTTGCGGGCCAGGTCCCCAGTGGGGGCCACATGAGAGGCAACCACACATTGATGTTTCTCTCCTTCTCTTTCTCCCTCCCTTCCTTTCTCTATAAAAATAAATAGATAAAATCTTAAACGTCATTAATAAATAATTTATAATGCCTTATTTCTGAATTTTACAGGAATGATGCTCAACAAAGTCTTAATTTTCATTGTTTCTAGCTTTTAAAATTTTAAGCAGCCTTCTTATTAGGAATTTTTCTATTCACTGCTTTCAGCTTTTCTTCTCTGTCATTGTTATCTATTTCTATTATTATCTTGTATTCGTTTCAGTGGTCCAAATAATGTGGATTTGTTTCCAAGTGTTCAAAACTTGAATATATTTTAATGTAAAATGTAAATTAGAAGTTAGAAAATTAAAAATCAGAATGGCCTCATGTTTTCAAAATGACTTTTCTCTTTAAATATTCAAAACTGCTTCAAAAATAAAGGGACAAAAACAAAGGTTTCTCAAGAAAGCCCACATTTTTGTGAAAATTAATTAAATCTTATTAAACACTTTTATAAGCAATAAAACTACCCATTTCTAGTATCCAATGTCCATCTACTTGCCGATTACAATAGTATCACATTTCACGGGTTATACCTAGGCCCATATACTTATATGCAAATTCAAGACTGAGAGGAGTTCTGCAGTATTGCCAAATGGTCCCCGTGTTGCCTGTGCGACTGTTGCCAAACTACACCAATTAGGTGAGCAGTACCTCCAAGCTGGGAATTGAAACAAAGAGAGGCAAGAGGGAGTCTCTGGGTGACCAAGAAGGATACTTTGTCATTCAGAAATCAATTGCCTCCAGGCTGAGAAGGGTTGGCACAGTTTCTCTCTTACCTATTGCTTCTCCCCACAGCTCCTCCTGCATTCTAACATAATCTCTCCACATCAGCAGCAGCCCAAACATGTCGCAGGTGTACCAGGTGTAAATTGCCAAGACACAAGCAAGCTCAAAAGTGCGGCTTACAGGAACAGCAGTGTGTGAATTCTCTGAAGATGGCTGGGTGTGTTCTTTACTGGTTTCACCAAGGCTCCTTCTGAGGCACCCCTTTTGGTGAATATGTGCAGTGTTTCTTTTGGGGTATTCACTCTGGTGAACTCTTAAAGTAATTTAAAAAAAATCTTTATGTTAATACCTATAGGTAATGATCAAATCCTATAGGTCCTACCTCCAAAATACTTCTCACTTCTTAAACTTTAGTGTTCTAAAAATCACCTAGAGAGAGCTTATTTAAATTCTGCCCTGGCTGTTGTGGCTCAGTGGGTTGAGTGCCGGCCTGCAAACCAAAAGGTCACAGGTTCGATTCCTTGTCTAGGGCACATGCCTGGGTAGCTGGCCAAGTCCCCAATGGGGGACTGTGAGAGGGGGACCACACGCTGATGTTTCTCCCTTCCCCTTTCTAAAAACTAAATAAAACCTTTAAAAATAAATAAATAAAATGCAGATCACTGGGTCCTACCCCTAGAAATCCTAATTAGAAAGAGGCCCAGGAATCTGCATTTGTTAGACGTTTTCGGGAGTGTACCAAGAAGTACTGGTCCACACCTGCATGCCCTGTTTAACTCCTCAGAAACAGTTCCGTTCTCCTGGTTCTCACTGCATAGACTCCCCACTGACACCCAGGCCCTGGGGCGTACTAACACAGTGATTCTCATCACCAGCCACACATTTAAATCACCTGGAGAACGTTTAAATATTTACTGATGCCTGTGTCTCAGCCTCAGCCCATTAAATCAGATCCCCTGGGAGCGGAGGTCCAGCTACCAGTGTCATGTTAGAGCAAACCCAGTGGCTCTGACTTTGCATCCAGCATGGATGACTGTTTTAATCCATCCACTGCCCGCCGTGGTCTTTCTTACTCTGCCTTAAGGCATTCTAAGATTCCTTCTTTCCTAGAGCAGAGCTTCTCAGCCTGTACCCCCAAGAAGGCAAGCGGACTGCAGGTGTGGTAAGGCATGGATCCGCCCATCATCAGCCGGCTCCTGAGCCGGTGGGCTCCACTCTGAGTAGCCTCTTCTGCAGCTCCTTGGATGACAGATAGCTCCAGCCGCTGGCGTTTGCTCTCCTCTCCCCTCCGGGACCCTGTGTTCTCTGGTGCCCACTGCAGGTGAGGTACCCATCGAGATGCAGAAGACGAATGGGGCCCAGGTGCCCAGGTGCCCAGGAAGCTCAACACCAAGGTAGGGCTGGTTGGGGAAGGGGAGGTGGTGACGTGGGCTGGGGTGGGTGGCAGTGCCAGCTACAATGGGAGCCCGACTGTCACTGCTGTGCCCTCTGCAAGGTACAGGGTGACTCTCCAACACTGCATGTGTGTTCTGAAAGCTACTTGCATTTTCTCATTTTAAAAGATTTGACTCGAAGGCATGAAACTGGATTTGAAATGGACCGGCATTATCACAATACATGTTAACACTAGTGGGCAATGAAATAAAAGGAAGAACTGTTGTTTTGTTTTGTTTTTGTTTTGTTTTTAAATATCATCTCAATGCTGGTGGCTAAGTTGCTTATAGGTTTGTCACCTACTTGTGGCATTAAAGTTTGGTTTTTTTTGATGGTTGCTAACTATAATACGAAGGGAACAGTTTAAAAGACTTGATGAGAAATTGCTGTATGTAGATAACCCATCAGGTTCCCAGGTGCTAAAGGCAACTCACCTACCTGACTTCCAGGGTTTCAGGGAGATCGAAATTGTGACCTTCCGTTTACCCCAGAACTGCACAATGTGGGTGAAAAGATAGGCCACGAGCTAGAAAATGTGTCTGCAACGTAAAATCAACAAACAGCTAATATCCAGTGCGGATAAAGAATGCTGAAAAATGAATAAGAAAAGAATGAACAATTAATAGAAAAAAGAGAGGAAAAGACTTGAATAGGGGCTTTTCACAAAAGAGAAACCCGAGTAGCCAAAAGTGTACTAAAAATGCCCAACATCAGTAGTGATCACAGAAATGAAGAAGAAAATATGGTTACACACCCACCAACTTGAACTTTATTTCATTTACACTTAAGCATCTGATAACCAAGTATTGCTGAGTTTGTGGAGTAACAGGAGCTCACAACTACCTGGTAAAACTGGCATTTCCTAATATGACGGGGAGAATTTGTACCCTATTTAGTGTAACCAGCAGCACGGCGCCATGGAGAGCTCCCCACTGCAGGACCTCAGATGGAATCAGATCTGGCACTTGAATAAGCTCTCCAGGTGATTGCATCCATCTTAAAGTCTTTGAAGCGCGCCTCTGTGGTGCAGTGGTTCCACTCCAAGCATCCCCCTTAAAGAACCTCTTTCACAGCACAGTGTTCACAGCAACATTGTTTGTGAGTAACAACAGAGATGAACCCTTGTTTAACAACAGTGGAAGGAACACAGTATGGAGTAGCCATGGAATGGAATACTATACAGTCAGGAAAACAAATGACCCACAACTGTGCACAGTAACAAGGGTGACACAAGCATGAAGATGAGGGAGAAGCAGACCACAGAAGAATACATTTACCATTATCCTACTTATATTTATTTACACATGTGTTTTATATTAATATATTCTTCTGTGTTTCACAAGTAAACTTTTAAAAGAAGTTAGTGCATGGAAACAAGCTTAAAGTTTCACATTACAACATTAGGATTTTTTGTGGAGGTTTTATACAAATTGTATAATATCCTCCCTAATGGTTTTATTTGGCTTTTGTATTAAGATAATTTTTGAAAAAAGTTAGTGAAATGCTAAACCACATATTGGTGTCCCCAAATCCTTTCAACTTGAACCCAGGGGATGCTCAAATATTTCCTTTGTGTATGTGACATCAACGTTGCAAAGCAGGGATCTAGAGGCCAAATCATCTCAAAGGCCTTGGGGGTGCCAGCCTTTGCTTGCAGCTTCCTCTGTTGCCGGGCTCCAGATTCTGGCTGTTGTATCCTTCACCTTCCTCCAGGATACCCCTGTGCTGCTAAGCCCACTTCTGGAATGCCCTGGGTGCTCTTTCTTTCCCTCAGGCTCTGCTCAAACACCCTCACCTTCGTAAAAGGGACTCTGAATTCCTGGGCAGAACAATTCCTCTTTCCTTTCCAGAGACCTTAAAGGCCTGATCGAGCCAGGTTTAGCTGTTTTGATATCTTTCTCCTGTCCTAGACCACGGCCAACTCTGAAGCAGGGTGTTTTGTACTACGCAGTATGTCTGTTTGCCATTCCATAACTCCAGTTATTTTATATCTTATGGAGTGGTAAATCCCGTATTCACCTTCATCATTATGAGCTGGGTAACAAGTAAAAAATTCTCACCATTATTTCTAGACTTTTTAGTAATTCACTTTAGGGACAACAGAATCCTATGTGACATTCAATTATACTGTTCAGTCACTGAGATTTTTATAGAGTCTTGGACTAATGCTAACATATTTAACATATTTAAATAGCTAACAATGTATTCCTCAAATGTTAAAGCATCTATTCTAAATGCTTGGTCCCTAGTAAAGCAGCCAAGCTGAGCCACCTGAAGTTCTGTTCGGTGGAGGTCGGCAGGAAAGAGCTGTAGAGCTCGTGTGAATGGAAAGAGGAAAGACTGTGATACTTCTGTTCATCCCCTAAAATGCTAAAGTGGAAAAAAGAGAGAGTTAACTCTTCTGCGACAATTTGTACGTTTACCTGTCTCATTCTAAGAGGCTACCAGAATGACTGCTGTCATGCCTCAGACCCCTGCTGGCCACACTCACTGCCAGAAGTCCAGGCTTCAGCCAGGTACCCATCATCCCTGGCCATATCCCTCACCCCCTAAATCAGGGGTTCTCCACCTGGGTTGCACATGCCATCATCTGGAATCCAGGCAACACCCAGGACCAGTTGAAAGTGATGCTAGCATTTCCTAGCATCACTTTTTAAAATTAAAATCTCTGATTCCAACATGCTGCCAAGACTGAGAGCCGGATCCTAAATCCATCCAAACCATGCCTCACCTTTTCTCCCCCCTTCACAGTACCTGCTGGAATCCACATCAGGAGCCCTCTCTGTGTCTTCCGTGTGTTCTAGGAATATACCTTCCTTCCTCTGCAGCAGTCTTTTGAGGGTTCTCCCTCCTAACCTTTTATACCCCACACACCCCAGAGTCAGGAGGTAATCAGGTTTTTGCCAGACCACCAGTGCCCCTTACAAACCACTCCTCCTTCCAGCAGAATCCCCTGCCCTTCTGAAATTCATTTACACCCTTACCAACTTCCCACCCACCTCATTGCAGCCATCTGCTGTCTTCCAAACCCCTTTGTCACTGAAGATGGTTCATGACAAAGACACTTTCCACCCCCATTCCCATTTTCTTTCTCAATGACCCCTCTAACCCTGGTCTCAGATCCTTGACCTGTTGAGTTACGACCATCTTCCTCTACTCCACCTCACTGACTTTTTAAGGTAACCTGAATCCTTGTCTCCCAGGAAACTGCATCACCTCCAAAATCTGTTTCTAAATCCCACCCTGCCTGCCATCTCTGGCTGTGCTCAATCACTCCACTGCCACCTCTCTTTGACCTTGTCGAGACCTCCAATTCCCGGACTCCATCACTTTCCTTTGTCTCTGCCAGCCTTCTGCTGATGTTGCTTCTCTGCCTACCCAGTCGTCATGCTCTGCTGCATCCATGTAAGTAATCTTTTGAAAATGCCATCGACTCTTTTGCATCCTCCCTCCATTGAACTTGCCTACTAAGACCCAGTCCTGCCTGCACTCTGCCTCCTCGCCTTTGATTGCTTGCCCCTAGGCAGCTGAGTGCAGCTGGAGAAGCACAGAATAGGGCTTTGCAGTCCTAACGCACTTCTCGCTGGGCATTCAGCCCTGCCCAGAAACCATGCTCGGCTTCCATGTTTGAAGATTGCTGTTTCACCTTATCTTTTCCTTAAAATTGTCTACTTGCTTTCCTCCCATTTCCACTAGATGGAAATTCCATCTTCCTGCTGCCAAATCCACAGCCCTGTTTAAATTTGCATACATCCTTTTCTGTAGGTTTATTTCTGGGCCTCTATTCTGTTCCATTGATCTCTGTGTCTGTTTTTATGCCAATACCATACTCTTTGATTATTATAGCTTTGTAATATAGCTTGAGATCAGGAAGTATGATGCTCCAGCTTAGGTCTTTCTCCTTAAGATTGCTTCAGCCATTTGGGGTCCACTGTGGTTTTACATACATTTTTCTATTTCTGTGGAAAAAAATGCCACCAGAATTTTGATGGGGATTGAACCGAATCTAGTTTGCTGTAGGTTCCCTGGATCTCCCGCCATCTCTCCGGGCAGAGAGCTACTCTGCTGCTTTTCACATTGGATGTTATTTGGATTCCTTGCCTGGTTCTGGTGCTCTAAGCTGGGGAGCCTACATCAGGGTTTATACTCCTCAGTTCCCGGGCAGAACCCACTGCCCCCAGCTGCTGAAATATCCCTCTGGAACTTCAGCTGCCATCTGTGAGAGCCC
>PVIA01017864.1:0-14414 GCA_004024845.1 Tonatia bakeri
TAAACAGGATCTGGCACAGAGATCCTGGACAATTTCTTCATCCCTCGTCATCCTCATCATCCCTGCCTCTGGAGGCGGCAGCTTTCTACCAGGCGGATTGTCTCCAGACCTCTGAGGAAGCTGATGTTACCCTGAGTTCAGCATAATGTTCTTGTGGACAGTGGACACTCAACACATAGGGATGAATCAATGAGTTTTACTTAAAAAGAAGACTTTATTTATTTATTTGTAAAGACAGAGGAAGGGAGGGAGGAAGAAAGGGAGAAAAACATCAATTTGGTTTCCTCTCATTTGTGCCCTGGCCAGGGACTGAACCCACAACCCAGGCATGTGCCCTGACCAGGAATTGAACCAGCGACCTTTCACTTTGTGGGAGGATGCCCAACCAGCCGAGTGTCCGGTCAGGGCTGTACCTTGGTTTCATTTACTGGATACTCATGCTGGAGCTGTGCTGCTAACAAGCTGGATTCATTCATGCAACATATGGATACGAGACACTGTGTTATGCACAAGAGATGCAGGTTCCAGAGATATATCTATCATCTAATAAATATATATCTAAAGGATGTATGCTTATCCTTTAGAAGCTTCTGGTCTATTACAATGCCACCCAAGAACAGAGACACAGCACGAGAAGTCAGGTTCAAGTGACCAGCACATCGGCACTCAGAGAGAACACAGGATTGGAAAGGGCTTCTCTGTTAGCTTCCTGGATCCAATGTGTGTGTGCCGGGAGCTCCCCACGCAACACCCAGCAATTCTGGGGCATGAAGAGGGTGTCTGAAAATTCATCTCAGTTCTGACAATACTCTCCCAGAGACAGCTTCCGTCCTCCAGCACCTTGCCCGATCCCAACCTGGAAGTGCTCTGAACACATTTTTTCTGTCGTTTTTTATAGAGGCTGCTTTACATAGTTATAATTGGTGACATCATTGACCACTGGCATCTGATTTGGCCTCCAGCCCCTGACCCCTCCCCTGAAAGTTCCATCCCTCTAATCATGTAGTTGGTTCTTGGAGAGGGCTGGCACCAGCCCTCATCCTGTGATGTCCTGGAGGCTTTCCAAAAGTCGAGGCATTAACATAGCAAAAGACACCTGGATCCCTCTCTTAGGAAATTCCAAGGGTTCCAGGCGGTCTGAGCCAGAAATGGGACCAAGACAGAATACGTACTTTTAATAAATCCCAGTATCACAGCATCAAAGACGTCCAGAGGAGGAGATGCTTGAGCTGTATATTTTTAAAATTAACTTTATAGAAAAAAAAAAGAGCAGGGGCCTTTGTTTTCCTTCTCAGACTTAGCTGAAACTTCCAATGTTCTTAAATGAGCTGGTATTAATTCTGTCTTTAGAAGAAAAAAAAGACGTGGGAAGTAATGTATGCTCATTGTAGGACACTTAGAAAACTCAGTAAAGACAAAGGAAGGAATACAATGTGATAAACAGGTGTTAATTTGTGAAATGTTCCAGTGATAGCTGCAGACAGAAAGGAAAGATGAGCGCAGAATAACGATCTGGTTGGCTGGGGACCTGCACGGATGCAGCTGTGGCTTACAGAAGACACGCGGAAGGATGCTGTGGGAGGTCAGATGGGAGCAGGGTGTCTTAACCTCCATGCCATTCATTGACATCTGGGGCTTTGCCATGGGGTTGTCCTGTGTGTTATGGATTTGTTAAGCAGTGTCCTGGACTCTCACCACTAGATGGCAGTAGAACACCACTAATTGTGACACCAAAAGGTGTAGATAATATTAAATATTTTGGAGTGAGGTGGGGCGGGGTGGGGGGCAGTCATAGCTGGTTGAGAACCACCATGTTGGAGAGAATCAGACAGGGAGATGGATCCCTAAGAACATGATAGACTAAGGAATTTCATTCTTTGAGGCTCCATTTCAAGTTTTCCAGGAGGGAACTGCGTGGTCAAATTTCATTCAAGAAGACTTCTGTGATTGCAACATCCTTCTCTGTCTCTTGCCCAAATTGTGTCTTCTGGGTCACAAGAGCTGCCCCGTTTTCCCAGCCTCCCCTATACATGGTGCTTTGGACACAGGTGTGTCCGGCAGAAGCTCAGAGCTGCTGCAGCAGGAAACTACAGGGAGCCGGGTAGCTCTGCAGCAGCCACCTCCCCCAGGGCACTCTTACACCCACACGGAGGGGCAAATGTTGACCCATTCCTGCTTGAACCCACAGGCCTCCCTGGGTCAACCGCTCCTACCCAGTCCTTGCCAACAGGGGGCAGCAGCACGGCAACCACATTGGAGCTGGATTCTGGACCCACAGAAGCCCGTTTGCCACAGGATACGTCTGTAGGTGAAACCTCGGTGAAAGAAACTGTCCCGCTCCTCACTTCTTCAGCAAAGGCCACAGCTGCACCTTGGGTTCAAGGAAGAACCACCCAGTCCTCGGAAATGATGTCCTCTGCCCTCGCTGACTCAACTTCTAGAGAAACTGCAAACTCAGAGCAACGGACCAGCCCATCACTGAGTCCACAGGCAAATGCACCTCCTCCTGGGAACTCCCCTACTAAAAGCATGGTTCCAGGATTTAGTTCTATAAGGACCAGTCCAAGGACCAGCCCCACAGAAGCTGCTTTTGCCAGAGAAGCGTCTACAGGCACACGCACTGCAGAGACCGCCAGTGGCCAGGGCCCTGATGCGTGCGCCTCTCTCGGTGGCATCTCAGCGAAGGCAGACAGCAGAACAGAGGGCAGCCGAGACGCAAAACACCTTCCCACAGCAACCCCAGCTTCCACGGAGACAGACACGGATTGGACGGTTTCTGAGACAAAGGTCCCAACGCCCACGACTTCATCAGAGACCATGACTGCCGACGCACCTGCTCCAGGAAGCATGAACCCGCTGCTCAGGGCGGCTTCCTCTTCCCTGCTTGACACTTCACCCGCAGGGCCTCCACGTTCCTGGGGTGCAGCCAGCCAGGGCCCAACAGCACCAGACACCAGACGTGCCCTCTCCTCTCCCGAGACCAGCTCTGCAGTGCGTACGATGACGGGCACTCCTCCACAGTCACCTGCTTCTGCTCCTGGTGACGAAGTGTCAGGGTCCAGCACACTCTCAGTGCAGGGAGTCGCCTCCTCCAGGACCACAGCCGCCCCTGAGCCCGCAGGGGGAACTGAGCCCAGCTCAGCTGTCCCTTTGTCCATGGCACTACGCACGGCAGCAACAGGTGCTGGGAGAGTGACAGGTACAGCTGCCCCTCCGGCCCGTCCATCTCCACCAGGGGCAGGGACGGCAGGCCGCGCCCACACCTGCAGCACTTCCTCTGAGCCCAGGGGCACGCCCAGCAGCCCTGCAGCCGGGACTCGGGCTTCAGAATGGTCGGGTGGTCGGAGGACCCTCAGCCACACTGGTTTTTCTGGAAGGAAAATGCCATTTTCTTCATCTGTCCCCTCCACCTCAGGAGACACCAGCACCTATCTATTTATTCCTGAAGGGACTTCAAGGGGAACCTTGAACCCATCTCTTTCTCCTCCCGAGACATCTGCTTCCGGAGGAAAGACCACCTTGACCATCCCCTCTGCCCCCACCCGAGCCTTCCCTGCCTCGGACTCCGGGCCTTCCCTTTCAGCTCTGCCTTCCTCACCCCGCTCGGTGGCAGACCCAGCCAGCACAGCTCTTCCTAAATCATCCACAGCAGTGGAGTCACAAACCAACCCAGGCACGTTGAGTTATTCCACCCAAGCTGGAAACACAACTAGGCCAGAGGCTAGTCCCAAATTTGAGACAGGGTCGCCTTCAGCTCCAACGACTGTTCAGGCCCCTGCCACTCCTCTCTCTGCCTCTGGGGGGGCCCCTCCACTCACCTCCCCAGCAACCCGCTCCACGGGGAGAACTTCTCGCCGGGAACCATCCACGGCCCCGCTCACGACGGACACTGCGAGTGGCCCAGCCACTGCTCCTTTTGTAGTGTCCACCAGTGTAACAGCCACGAGGGGCTATGACGCTGGAAGAAGGTTGGGGACCACCCAGCGGCCCGGTGGAGCCACGCCTCCATCGGAGCCATCCACGGATTTCACCCCGGCTGGTGGGAGGGTCCCGCTCTCCGTGCCTCCCTCTCAGTCCGTGGGTGCGCCGGGCTCCCACCCTCCAGAAAAGGGGAGTCAACCGGCCGGCACGTTTTCTGAAGCTCCCTATCGCGGGGCCCCCCGAGGGACTATGGTTTCTGCGGCCGGAGCTAGCCAGCCTCCGGCTTCGCAGAGGGCTGCCGTTCCCTCTCCTCCCGAGCCCGGCTCCGCGGGGAGCAGCCCGCTCAGCATCCTGTCCTCGCCCCCTCCTGCTCCCGCTGCCCAAGTCACCACGTCCGCCACAGTTTCCGCCCCCAGCGTCGCCGCCGCCGGCACGGCCGTGGAAACGGGTGAAACCAGTAAACGGGACACGCCTTCCCGGTCACTGACTACCATCCCAGCCAGCGCCGACAGAGGGAGGAGCGCCCGGGTCGCCCCGGGGACCCTGGCTCCGGCCCCATCGGGGGAGGGGTCGGAGAGGAGACGCTCTGCCCCCAGCCCCTCCCGGGAGCCCGCAGTCACTCCCAGCGTCGGCCTCGGAGCGCGCGCCGCCTCGGAGCGTCCCCGCCGCGCCAGCCTCCCCGCCGCCTCCTCGGGGTCTCGCGCCCACGGCCCCTCCCCGACAGTGGAGACCACTCCTGCGTCCACGGTGAAGACGGAGGCAGAGGAAGTTTCTTACTCTTCTGGGCCCCAACCGGAGACGTCAGTTTGGGGAGAGACGGGCCCCGGTGGTGCCTGGGCCTCCACCACCTACACCAGCGCGGGAGATCGCGGGGTCCCCAGTTCAGCTCACCTGTCTTCCCCCCACGCAGTGAAGGAGCTCCGAACCACAGACAGCCAGGCAAGGCCAGAGCCCCGCAGCCCAGCTGCTCGTGCTGGAAGCTCGAAAACCCCAGAGACGCCCTATCCTGCGCGCCCGGCCACCGCAGCACGGGCAAGCACAGACACAGCCGAACGCTCCACACCAGCCCGTGACACAAACGTGGCAGAAAAAACTTCCATACGGGGGACACAGTCAGCCGCAGGACCAGCCCCTGTAGAAGCTGCCACTCTCTCCACCACTGTGAGCAGCACAACTTGGCCGGCCTCTGGCGGCCCAGGCGAGCCCTTGGCCCTCAGTACCAGGGGGCACAACTCAGTCACGTTTCTGCTGGGGGCCCTCACTACATCCCTCCCCACGGCAACATGGCTGAGTGCCAGCTCCACCAAGGAAATTCTCCAGACTGACCCTGATGTCACAAGTCCAAGTTCATCCAAGACAACATTTGATACTTTCTCACCTGTGTCCATGCCTCCTCATAAACTTTCAAAGCCAGGGATGGATACCAGCACTCTCCAAAATACAGATTCTAGCACCTCGGACCAGCACCTAGAAGAGCTAGGATTTGGGGGTACGACTGGGGACTTAATTCCCCTTCCAGCCACCGCTTCCCAAGAATTCGCCCTGAGCTCTGAACCAGGTCTGTTCATCTCATCAATTTACTCGTCCTCGGACACCTCGACCGAGGGGACAAGAGGTGGCACCAAGGCGCCTGCATCCAGGAGCCCAGGCCCCCCCAGCGCAGGGGCCAGGAAGAGTCCACCTCCACTCCCCCTCCCTACTCTCCCGTCTGCTGAGCCCGCATCTCCAGCCATGCTGACCGAGTGGCCACTGAGCCCACAGGCACCCAGGGGAAGACCCATGTCGTTAGAGGCCATGGTGCCAGTCAGCCCCACGTCTCACGGCGAGACAAGCCCACCTCCAGAGTGGTCTGCAGAGGTTCAGAGTCTCACTGCCACAGTGAGCTCTGCAGAGACCAGCAGTACGGTCACTCAGACAGCTGACCATGGAGAAACCACAGTTGGTCTGGGAACAAGCTTGGCTACCAAATGGGATTTGTCTCTGCCTTTGACGCCAAGCGCTGCCAGGGCCCCGGCTTCCACTGAGGCAGCCACTCCTGGAAGGCACAGCAGCCCTTGGTCAGAATCATCCATGACCAAAAGGAGGGTTGGGCCAGCATCCTCTTATTCTGCCACCTCTGGGTCCCCTGAGATGACCACTCCATCAGCCATCGCTCCCACAACAGGGGGAACCATAGGCTATACCTTATTCTTTCCTACGGACAGGGAAATGTCACCTGAGAAAGTGTCAGCTTCCTCTTTGGCCTCTGGACTTGTAGGTACGAGATCGCTCCCATCCCTCCCCGGGACCCCATCCTCCATGGGCACTGGGGAGGATGCAGGGACAAGCTCAGCCACCTTGCGGTCCAGCTTATCAGCTGAAGGGGAGATAAATTCCCCTGTTCACACGTCCCCTACCGTGAGCCACAGCCCTGCTCCTTCTGACCTGCCCACCCAAGCAGGGCCCAAGGCCTCTTCCCTGGACCCCACGGCCCCAACCTGGACCTCTTCAGAAGCATTTACCAGTGTTCGACCATGGACAGGCCACACTTCTGAGACTTCCTCCTCCTCAAGAAGCCCCGGGGAAGAGCACACCAACCCAGGAGTGAAGACTGGCCTGGCCAAAACCCCGTCGGGAGCATCAGCCTCTTCTGAGTCCAGGAGAGAGCCTCCCTGGACACCAGCTTCCCCGCGGTCAGAGGCCCCGGCCAACCGAGGTGAGACTTCTGGGGTAGGGGGGCCTGTGTCCCTGACCGTGACGGCTTCCCCTCATTCGTGAGTCAGGACCTGCTGCCTCTGCCTTCTTGGAAATGGGGGTGTTTTGCCTTGATTGGTCATTGAAGATGGTGAGGAATCATTCTCTTTTTATCCACAAGGTTTCTTACTTGCTTTGCTTCAGGATTCTGGTTGCAGGGGGACACCCCCTGGCCGGGGTGGCCCTGCCGTTCACTGGGTGTGGTTTCCAGTTCACTGCAGAAGTCACCCGCACGGAGTTTTAGTCACAGGATGGCCCATCCATGTTGTGCTCTGTAGCCTTTCCTGACGAACACCACACACAAAACACACGCACTCACAAACAGCCTTATCTGTTGCAGTAACGTAACCTAACGTGTAAACATGCAATTCAGTGGCTTTTTTTTTTAAGATTTTATTTATTTATTTATTTATTTTTTAGAGAGGGAAGGGAGGGGGGGGAGAGAGAGAGAGAAGCATCAATGTGCGGTTGCTGGGGACATGGCCTGCAACCTAGGCATGTGCCCTGACTGGGAATCGAACCTGCGATGCCTGGTTCGCAGCCCGCGCTCAGTCCACTGAGCTACACCAGCCAGGGCCAATTCAGTGTCTTTAAGCACACTCACTTGGTTGCACCATCATCACCACCACCCATCATACACTTGTTCTCATCATCCCCGATGGGAACTCTGTCCCCACGAGATGCTAACTCCTGGCGTTCTCCCCCCCAGCGCCTAGAGTCGCCGTTCTTTCTGTCTCTGTGAATTTCACTCTTCTGGGTGCCTCCTATAAGTGAAATCACACGATATTCACCCTTTTGTGCCTGGATTATTTTGCTTTGCGTAATGTTTTCAAGGTCATCCACACTGTAACATGTGTCAGAATTTCATTCTTTTCAAAGGCTGAACAATGCCACATTTTAGCTAGGTGCTCCATTTTGTTTATTTAAACAGGTAGATATTTGAGTGTTCTCTGGTTTTTGTCTTCCATGAGTAATGCTGCCGTGAACGTCAGTGCCCAAACACCTATTGGAGTCCCCGCTCTCAGATCTTTGGGGTGCATGCCTGGAAGCAGCATGCTGCACTTGGCAGAACACCGCCATTCTGCGTTTAGCCATTGAAATTTCTCCTCCGGGCCACCGGTTCTCACCCAGATGAGAACCAAGCCAGGGTGAACACGGGACCCTAAGCTTTCCTGGGTAACCCAGTTAAAGGTCTTTGTTTCCGAAGTGTGCACATAGGATTTTCCCCATGAGCCTTCCTTCTAAATGTGTCGGTGCCCATCCAGTCCTCCTGTCTCTCCCACAGGCACTGCTGGAGCTGTGGCGTCCACGGCCAACCTCCCCAGGTATGAGGGTTCCTCGTGGCTGAAAAGTGACCCCTCGACACCTATGGCAGCGCTTTACTCTGCAGGTATGACGCTGACACTGACGTTTGTCTCCCTGGGGGCCTCATTGTCTGTTCTCCGGTGAACTGTCCTTTTGCTAGAAACAGTCTGAGAACTTGGTACCAGCGGGCTTTCTCCTCAAAGTGTTGGTCTTGCCACCCCATTTCTTCAGTAGGGCACCTACGTATTTCCAAGAACACAAGAGACCAACTGTGTCCAGGAGATTTTTGGTAGCAGATGGTTCTTACTGAAAGAGGCCTGAGGCTAGCATAATGAGAACGGGTTAGGAATGAGTACTGGTTTGGGAATCGTCTCAAATGGGAAGGAGTCCCTATCTCGAAGGACATGACACATCAGAAAGTTAACTCTGTCCCCTGAGGTGCTTAGGTTGGTGAGCACGTCGGTCCTGACTCCTGAAAGCAGTGACTTGGCATGTCCTTCTGTCTGTGAGTAAAATGGTTCTGTCCTTCCCAGAGCAGAGAGGTGAAGAATATCCAAGTGTGCAGGAACTAAACTTGTCTGGGTCTACACCTTCCCCCAGCCTGTTAGAAGCAAGCCACTGAGCTACCTTTCAGTTGGACTCAGAGTTTTGAGTGTGAGTTTTAGGGGAAAGAGGCAGACATCAGACTAAAATACATTGAGTACAGGAAAGGATAGCCCTCCATCCCCCCCCCACTCCTGGGCAGAGCCTTTGCCCTCCCCTAAGATGCAAGGTGTGGCGCAGAGGTCACATGGTGCCAACGTCGGCTCTGCAGCCCAGTCACAGACCACACTCATACACCCGCCACGAGACATGGTCATGGGTGATACGGTTCCTGCCGTCTGAAGCAGCAGACTACGGGCAGAGGGTGCGTCCAGCTGAGCTGTAAGAAGGGAGGAAGGAGAAGCACCCCCAGAATAACCCCCTTTTCCACCTCCTTGCACACATTGTAACTGACGAGCTGTTTCAGTCACAGGCCTACCCACCAGAAGCCCGGGGCCACCTGACAGCATTGTACAGCCAAGCTCACAGGAGCCCAGCAGCAGCCATGGGATGGAGGCCACTGTGCCATCTCCTTTCAGGGAAACACTAACAGAGACCGCTCCTGCGGAGCCCTCAGCAGGACCAGCCACCCTTCAGTCCACAGCTGCAGGGGGTGGCGGCACCGCACTCCCTCACCTGCCCACAGGAACCGCGGTGCCAGCAGAATCCTCTATGGAAATGGCAGTGACTACAAAGAGGATCTCTCGCTCCCCCAGTCCAGCTGAGGCTTGGGTCAGCCCGCACTCTGGGACTCCAGAAGGGGCCAGCCCTGCCAGAGGAGGAGTGTCCTCCCTGCTCTCAGAGTCTCCTTCAGGTCCCACAGGGGATGTTCAGCGCATCAGCCCAGTTCTGGCTCCAGTCGAAAGGGACTTGTCCACGTGGCTTGGCTCCACTGGAGGGGCCACGGTGGACACAGATGTTCCACTGGGCACATCTCCCACTGGCCTTCAAGACTCTGCAATGAGCTTCATTCCAGTCCCCCAGGAAACCACAAGCTCAGTGACAGATAAACCGGAACTTGGAGCCATAACATGGGTCAGTACCGCACTCAGTCCTCCCACTGCCCCCAGTGAAAAGGCAGTGACCACCGGACAACAGGCAGGGGGCCCTGTGGGCAAGGCTTGTTTATCTGCTGTCCCACAGTCAGAGCAGATGTCTGGAAGGGACCTGGCACTGAATGTTGCCTCTGTGGACACAGGCACAGCTGTCATTGTCCCCACAGCCCACATCACTCCTGCAGGACCTTGGACTTCTGAGGGGCCAGACAGCGTGACCACTGCCAACCTCATGGGTATGACACGAGGGACAGCTGGCTCCTCTCCAGCTGCTGCTTCCTCTGTACAGGGGCATAAGTCTGAGTCCACTTCAGGATTGGAGACCAGTGACACTACATCTTCACCCAGGGCCTTTTCCATGACATCATTTCCTGTAGGACTGACAGGCAAGAGTGGAGGCCTTGCTCTGGGGGTCGCCACCTCCAGCCACAGGAGAGCAAGGTCAGGGTCCACTAGAATGCCTAGCCTGGAAAGGAGGGTCTGGACCACAGACAGCACACCAGCAGTGGGGACCTCCTCAGGGACTGTCACAAACACAGCTGCTCACGTACATGCCACTGGTGTGCCCGAGGTAAGTTCTACAAGGAGGACACTTTCTTCCTCAGCATTGCCCACTGCAGCAGGCTCTACCCGTTCCTCACCAGCTCCAACTGGAACCAAACTGACCCCCCTACTATCCTCATATCCAAGTGAAATCACTGAGGTCAGCACAAGACTGAACACGTTAAGTCCAGAGGACACAATGTCTGCTCCCACTGCAATGTTTTCTGATGACCACAGAGTGAGCATCTTATTACCTGAGATTTCAGGTATGCACTTGACCCCCAAAAGGCCTGAAATAACTATGCTCCCTATTTCCATTACTTTTTCTGATAAACCAAGCACGCAGACCAATATAAATAATGCACCTCCCACATTTAGGCCTGATGAGTCCCCCAGGGACTTCCTTAATACACCTGCCTCTTCAGCATCTACAAGAGATTCAACTGATGTAGAAACCACAAGATCACCAGAATCCACCTTAGGATCCAGTGAAAACTTATCCTCTTTAGCCCATCTGTCCCCTGTAGGGACATTCCCTTCTGACCGAGTTCATTCAACGAGCACACCAGAAAACCCCACAAGAAGTCCCAGATATTCTCCCTCCCCCATTATGACACAACCTGCAGAAATGCCACTCACGACACAAACAGGTCACCCTGGAGCTATGTCACAGGACACAATGCCAATGGACACATCAACAAGGATCTCTGGGGCACGGAGTCTCTCGGCTAAAACTCAGAGTTCTACACACTCAGAGGTGACGAATCTCATGAGCAGAGGTCCTGAGGATGTGTCAAGAACAGGGCCTTCCTTTGTGGAACTGAGCAGCTCTTCTGTCCTCGAATCTATTCTTGCCCCAATCTCACCTTCGCCTGTGTCTCCTGCAGCAGCAGAAACTGGGCCCACCTCCCCTCCTCCACTCACCCCTCTTTGGACCCCTGGCCAGGTGAAGACCACAGACATGGTGGACAGAAGCTTGGGTGCTGGAGCCCGTTCCCCTGAAAATTTGAGCGACACCACCATTGAGGCACTGGCCACTCCCCAAGCTCCCACTGAGTCAGAGGCGGTTCACCTTTCCCAAAACACAGCTGTGACCAGTGTGAGGTCCACCAGTTCTGGTGAAACACATTCCTCTGAGCCAGCTGACTCAGGGCCATCCGAAGTCACTTTTCCAATGGTTACCTCTTCCATCCTAAGGGAAACCACTGTTTCCACATCAGTGCCTGGCTCTTCTGAAACTCCAAGGCTCGAGACAGAGCCAGCATCCTCCATGGCCCCCAATCTGAGGGCGACCAGCACCTCCCAGCTGGTGAGCTCGGCCATGGAGATAGTCGCCGTCTTTTCCAGCGTGCCCACTGAGGGTGGCACTGATGTCTCCAGGACAGAAGAAATCTCTGGCAAGACACCCTTTGCTGGTCCTGCTCACTCCACCACGACACCAGACATGGCCACAGTAATGCCCAGGGTCTCTGCCTCCCCCATCATGACAGGACCTTCAGGAGTGTCCCTCACCAGGCTAACACGTCACTCTGGGCCTGTGTCACTGGACACATCCTCCTTGAGTTCATCAAAAATGTCCTCTTGGGCAGAGACTGACTCAGTTGTGACTCCAAGTGTGTCGCACTCAGCTCTGACTACTATTACGAACAGAGTTCCAGATGGTTTGTCAGGAACAAGCACCTCCTTCAGGGATGAAATCAGTTCCCCTTCATTCCCTATGTCACTACCTGCCGTGAACTCACCTTCACCTCTTTCCTCTATATTACCAGGGTTTAGCCCAACCTCTCTCAGTCCAGGGACCTCTTTTTCCAGTCCTCTCCTGGTGAGGACCACAGACATGGCACCTCAAAGTTCTGAATCTGGAACCAGTTTTTCTCCCAATTTGCACAGCCCCTCAAATGAGATGATACTGGTTGTTTCTGAAACCTCCTCCTCGGATGCAGGGGCAACTCATCTGTCCCAAAACACAGACGTTACAAGTGTGGGGACCAGCAGTTCTGGGCATGAACCCCACTCCTCTGTCCCAGTCTACTCTGAGTCGTCCAGCATCACATATCCAACGGATACTGCCCCATCTTGGGAGGAGACCACTCTTGCCATGTCAGCAATGTCTGTGCCCCTTCCACCAACATCATTTGAAACAGTGCCACTTTTGCATCCAACTTCTGGACTGAAGGTGACAGGCAAAGCCATGGACTTCATCTCAGCTCCATCCACTCCGATGCCTTCACCTCCCCAGTCTACTCATCATGCGAAGAGTCCCCAACCTGGTGCCACAGACATTCTGTCCTCAGCTGAGACCTTGCCAGGTGACACATTCACATCCTCTTTGTCAGAACCCACAGCTTCCTTTGCAACATCAGCAGTTCCAAGTGTCAGCTCCCTTGCCAGCTCATCTGGTCTATCTTATGGAACAGAACCAGTCCTTGGGGACACGTCCATGTCCACCATCGCAAGGACCCTGCCCTCATCAGCTCCAACATCATTCCCCTTCTCAACCTTCACTGCCACTGGCTCTTCCACTGGCCCAGCCCCCGATGGGATTACTTCCTCACCAGCCCCTCCACGTGCAGCAGATGCCACCCGTGAGGCAAAGATAACCTCTGCTGCCGGACCCGTGGTTACGGTCAGTGGTCTGGAAACTCGGACCCAGTCAGTCAGGACATCCTTATCACCCATTATGGATACCAGAACAATCCAGGACACGGACTTGGAAACAGTGGCAAGTGCTTCTCATGTTTCTCCACACTCAACGCAGCTGACAAGTAAGAACCTAGATAACTATTTGTTGTGGGAGGCTGTTCATGTACTGTAGGCTGTTTAATGGTATCCCTGGCCGCCCCCACTAGTGCCTGTAGCCCCTTCCACATGCAGTGATGACGATCCACGTCGCCCCAGGCTGAGAGCCACCGAGGCAGAGAATTCTTGGCGGGAGTCCCTCCCCCCACTGACATTTTTTCCTCCTGTCCTGTCTTCCCATTTTGGACCCCACAGGATCCTGAAATTTAATTATGAAATTAATATGAACAATGGTTAGAACACAGGTTTAGGATGCAGACACAACTACCAGTTCAGATTTCTGCTCTATCAGTCAGTTGTTATGTGATCTTGGCAAATTATGATCCCAGAGGTCCTGTTTTTCTCTTCTGTAAAAGAATAATAGGGTGTCCACTCAACATTCTGGTTAGGATCAAAGAGAGGAAGGATGCCCGGTGTTTTACAGTTGCACATCATCACAATCTCCACTACACCATCAAACACACGTGAGTCACCTAATAATGTCTACTCTCAGAAATACATTTTTCAGGGTATTCTCAGCAACACAGCAATGGAACTTCACCAGCAGAGTCAAAATCCCCTTAGTTTTGCCTTTCTCCCTGCACCAGGCTCCCAGAGACTTTGTGGTCGCTACTAAGGAGCCTCCAGATAGTTCCTCTTCCTTCTTGGGAACCATTTTCTGAAGCCCTGGTCAGTCATTGTTGTCTCAGCCAATGACACTTTACTCTTGCTCAGAGGTTGACTTCTAGTCCCCTTGGACAGCTGCTGTAGTCCCTGGCAAATGTAATCCAGCAGACATTTATTTTTTAGTAGAAGTACAAGAGGTAGAAGTAGTAGTAACAGTAGCAATAGTAGTTATAATAGTAACGATAGCAATAACTGTAGTAGTCATAACAATAATAGTAATAGCAATAGTAATAGGTGGCAATGATAGCAGTGACAGCGGGAATGGTAGGTAGCAGCAGTGGTAGTAGTAACAACATTAACAACAGTAGTAGTATTAGCAGTAATGATTGCTAATGGCAGTGGCGTTGGTAAGGGCAGTAATAGTAGGTAATGGCAGTGGCAGTAGTAATAATGTCTTATTGTAAGTCAGAAGGGCCTGTTCTTGGTGCTCTTTTATTAACACTCTGAGGTGGCCACTATACTTAGCCTTACTTTGTAGATGAGAAACTGAAGATCTAGCAGGATTTGGTAATGCATCTATCTAGTGGAGGAGCCAGAATCTTGCTGTGGGACTATCTTATTCCAGAATCCAAGCTCTGAGGCACAATGATACGTGATCTCTCTCAAGTAAGAGACCTGCATCTCTCTCTCTTTCTCTCTCTCTCTCTCTCTGTCTCTCTCTCTTTCTCTCTCTCTCTCTGTCTCTCTCTCTGTCTCTCTCTCTGTCTCTCTCTCTCTCTGTATATATATATGATATAGATATGATATATCCATCCATTAATTAATCATTAATTAATTCACTAACTAACAAATATTTCTTGAGCATTTACT
>PVIA01017865.1:0-14413 GCA_004024845.1 Tonatia bakeri
TCCTTTGCCAGATTAGGGAAGTTCTCCTTCATTATGTTTTCAAATAAGTTTTCCATTTCTTGCTCTTCCTCTTCTCCTTGTGGCACCCCTATGACTCAGATGTTGGAGCATTTAAAGTTGTCCCAGAGGTTCCTAAGCCTCTCTTCATTTTTCTGAATTCTTGAGTCTTCATTCTGGTTGAAACATTCAACCAGAACAACTTTCTTCCTTCTGCTCCAAAGTGTTGATTTGAGTCCTGGTTTCCTTCCTTTCAGTGTTGGTTCCCTGAACATTTTCCTGTATTTCACTTTTCATAGCCTTCACTTTTTCCTCTATTTTGTGACCATATTCCACCATTTCTGCGAGCATCCTGCTTACCAGCGTTTTGAACTCTGCATGTGATAGGTTGGCTATCTCTTGATTGCTTAGTTCTATTTCTGGAGCTTTGATCTGTTCATTTGGGCCATATTTCTTTGTTTTGGTGCTCGTGTTATGCAGTAAAGGGTAGAGTTTTAGGTATTCACCAGGGCAGGGCAATTCACATATTGTGTAGCTGTCTGCTAGGGGAGGGGGATAGTCCAAGAGGGAACAATGCCACTTGCTCAGCTCTCTGCTGGCTTTCAGTCACTTCTTCCACTACCCACAAGCAAATTGGGCCCCTCTGGTGCTGATTCCTGTGTGGGTGGGTTTGTGTACATTCTAAGACCCTGTAGGTCTCTCCAATGAACTCTCCTGTGAGGCTGGGGAGTTTCTCCTGCCACCTCAACCCCCACGAGTTTTTTTCAGTCAGAGATTTTGAGGCTCTATTTTGCCATACTGGAACCCTGGGTTGTGCAGTCCATCTGGCTCCCCAGTTTTTCCTCCCTGTTTATCTGCACCCAAATGTGGGACTACCCACTCCATCAGCGGCTGCCTTACTGGGAGTCCTCTCCACCCTGGCTGCCCTGCTGGTGTACAGGCCCCTCCTACCAGTCTGAACAAATGTTTCTTTAACTCCTTGTTTGTCAGATTTCCATACAGTTCAATTTTCTGGCAGTTGTGTTTACTTTTTGTTCTTAAATTTGTTGTTGTCCTTTTGGTTGTGCAAGGAGGCAAGTGTATCCACCTATGCCTCCATTTTGGCTGGAAATCAAAACCTTAACTTCTTTTAGCCCCTCTTCAATCCCCTACCCTTGTCAGTCACCTGGTTGACAGGCCATTTGGATCTCTGGGTTCCTGCCCTTTGAAGTTTTCTTCTCAAATACTCCCTCTAAGAATTTCAAAAACCTATATGCCCTTCACATTCTTATGTCAATAGCTAACATTTTTCATCATAAGTTTAAATATTGCAAAGGGTATACCCTACAGAGAATTGTAATTACTTGCATACTAAACACATCATTCTTTTCTTTTTCTTTTTTAAGATTTTATTTTTAGAGGGAGGGCAAGGGGAGAGAAAAAGACAGGGAGAGAAACAACATCCATTGGTTGTGGCTTGCAAGTCCTGGGAATCATTTCAAACCTGGGCACCACAGGAATCAAACCGTCAAACCAGTGACCTTTCAGTTTGTGAGAGGACGCCCAAACCACTGAACACCACCAGTCAGGGCAAATACGTTGCTCTTCTCAATGTAGCAGATGGCACATAACACCACAGCACTTTTATGTCCTAAGTACCTTTTTAACGAGTGAACAACCCTTGAACCAGCAAACTTAGCTTATTTCTTTTTCTTTTTCAGTTGTTTTCCATCCCGCTTCCCCTAGTTTTATCCTAATGAAATTTTTCATTGTATCTTTTTTGTATTTTACTGTATCTTTGGAAAGTCCTTATTGTATATCTCTGTAACAAAAATACGTGTGTAAATTGAAATTTATTTCCTGTGACTGTAAGACTCTAAGTGTTAAAAACAGTTATTCTACAGTGGACTTATAATTATAACAAGACAATTGACCAAAACTACAAATAGTGACTGTGGTTAAATAGAACAAACTTTTATTTAAAATGCATCTCTCGTTGAGTTGGCAAAAGCTGATTTCTATTCCCATCAACTTCAGTCTGGTGGCTCCAGGAAGAGTTCTCTGGTCAGGCTCTAGGTGGGTGAGAGAGCTCAGACTTTCTGTCCTGTAGAAGGGCGATTTGTTACTGGAGGTGGGTATGAAGAACAAGTTCTCCAACAGATTTATTTTAGAAAACAGGAACATATATTTATGATGATTGATCCCCTTAAAACTTGGTCCTGCGCACATGCCCCTGGGAATGTTTCCATGTCCCACCAGGGGTACGCAAAAAGGATGAGGTATTGAATAGAGACTTAACTTGACTTCTCATTCTTCAAAATTAGGGTCCAGAAATCTGTAAATGTGGGCCTGAACACCCTTGAAACTCTGACAGTTTCATTTCCAACCCCCCTGCAACTGAATCCACATCCTGATGCATACTGGTAAGCCAGGACTCAAGGTACAACCACATCTCTGCAGGTGTGTGACTGTGAGGAGAGACCTAATCACTGGCAAGAAGCAGCCTAGAAAACATGGGGGGTTTTTGTTCAATTCATGGAAGCACCATCATCTCCAGAAGGTTCCCAGCAGTACGCCACCAGGTGGCAGCAGAGAACACAGAGGGGTGAGTGGGGGTTGGAGGGCAGGTCCCAGGAGCCCCAGGGTGGGGAAGAGGAGGTGGAGATGAGATGACTGGACCAAGGTTAGGGTGTATGTCCGTGCTGTCAGAGAAAAAGACAAAGGGAAACGTGGGGACCAAGTATGGATCTCAGAAGGGGATAGAAAATATTGACAGTGCACCTTGGGTGTTCAGAATACAACTGAGGGAATGAAGAAGGGGAGAATTCAGGGGAATCAGAGGGTAGAGACGGGCTGGGTGACTTCTCGGGGGATCTGGTTATCTGTACTCTTCCCGGGGTGGATCAAGGTCTGGCTCCTCCTGAGGCCCATGGTCCACTTCTGGGGCAGGTGGCCAGGGGTTTTCTGGAGGCTGGGATCCTGCTGGCCAGGGATCATCAGGCAGAGGAGTGTGAGGCGGATCAGTTCTAGGAGGCTCAGGTGGCCAGACTCCAGATTCAGGCAGGTCTCTCCAGGGACGACTGGGGCCTGGAGGTGGAGGGTCCTCAAAGATAGGGGGTACCCCTGGCCAGGGGTCACCAGGGATTGGGGCACCCTGAGGCAATGTTGGGGAGCCCTCCTCCTGTCCAGCCTCGGTGGGTGGGGGAGAGAGGTGGTCTCCGCTGCCTGAGATGCCTATAGAGGAGGAAGAGGAAAGGCAAGAGCAGTGAGGCCAGATCCAACCCCAGCCAGCTGCAGACCCAGGGGGCACAGCCTGCCTGGGATGGACCACGGCCGGAGCTGAGCCCACAAACTGACCTCAGAAGTAACTCTCAAGGAACTCTCCATGCATTTACCTTTCTTAAAATAACATAAAAACTCTATCCTGCGTCATTAACTTGACCTTTAAACTGAGAGGACCCCCAAATAAGCTCTACCCAACTGTGGTTAGGTCATCCCACTGGCACGGCCCCTATGCTGGTCTGCAGCCCCCAGACAGTCTACTACACCTTGGCCCTATGTGGCACCTCATGACCTCCTTCCTCCTTCACACAGACCTCAGCTCCACACATCTGAACTCTGACCTAAATGGCCACACGGAGCTTCCTCCCATCCAGTAAGACATGTACTCCGAGCTAATGCACTTCCCACATCCCTTTAGCTCTTCCCCTCATGAGAATTTCCAGAGTCTTCTCCATCTCTACGCATCCAATTCACCCCGCTCCTTAGTGACCACCCTCTTCTCACCTTGACCACCCCCATCACCTTAAATTACACCCTGGCCTCGATTCCCAGCCCACCTCCAGTGTACAGGCAAAGGACCAGGATCCCCAGTAGCTTCCAGTTGAGCATCTTGGCTGTCTCCTGGCCCCCAAAGTCAGGGGTGGGTTGAGACTGGGTACCTGGGAATCCCAACAGGCTTTATAGGGGAGGCAGGAAGGGAGGAAGCCAATTTCTGGGGAGGGGCCAGCCCAGTGACACAGAGAATCCCATCAGAAACTAACTGGTCAAACACGTTTGGAAGGCCATAGCTGATGTGTAACGTCTGAGGCTGGCGTCCCTTATTTTAGTCCCCAGCTCAGGGCCCAGCCAACCCAGCTCTGTGAATGACCTAGACCTTAGTTGCCCCACCTATTTTCATATCCTGCTCATACACATCCTGCAGCAATCAGTGCCTGCCTGTCATCTCCGTAATCACAGGGACTTCCACCTTTCATTCCTCGAAGCCAGTGGAAGCCAAGGAATGGGAGCAAGCAGGCATGGGGAAGCACTGTAATTACAGGGCTGGGGCAGGACACCCGGGAGGGGGGTAGGTCCCTTTCAATACCTGGGGTGAAACCAAGAGAGTCTCAGTTAGTACAGAGCCTCCCCCACCCCTGTACCCCACTTGAGCCCTCCCCCTGGGGCTAGTTCTTTCCTGGAAATTCTACTCTCCCCCCACCCAGGACCCACTCATGCCTCTCTCCAGTGGGGGACCTCCAAAGAAATTCATCCAGGAACCACTTGAGCTCACTGCAGGTGAGGAAAGAAACATGAGGACATCCTCATTCCTTCTCCCTACCTCAGAGCTATTCCATCAGTCACTGGCCCAGAGGCTCGGGAAAAGGCAGTTTCTACTGCCATCATCCCAGCATCTTCCTCCTCCCTCTGAACCCCCCATCCCGTACCCTCCTCCTGCTCCTCCAGCCCCTTCCCCATCCTTGGCTCCAATCTGCGCATCTCCCCCCAGCCTTCACCCTTCAGGTCTCAGTCAAGGGATCTACGTCTCTCAGAAATCCTGCTAGAATTTTCCCTCAGGAAGGACTCCTCTGCCTCAGGTCTGATGAGCCTCTCAGAAGTAATGTGTCCAAAGCAGAACTCACTTCCTCCCGCAAGTTGTTCCCCATCTGGTCTCTCCACAGCAGTAAGGGACACCACTGTCCCTCGGTGGCTCACCTCCAAAATGCCAACCCCCCCACCCCCATGCTGGAGCATCTCTCCCAGCCTCCCCCATACCCATATAGCTTTCATGTCACCCACACACACAATGTCCCCCCAGCCAGCTAATAGGGCTCTTTAAAAGGTAAACTAAATTGTGAGGCTGCTTCCCTGTTTAAAAAGTCCTGAGGGCCCTAGGCAGGTAGCTCAGCTGGTTAGAGCATCATCCCAATACACTAAGATTGTGTGTTTGGTCGCGGGTGAGGGCACAAACCGATGAAAGTGTAAATAAGAGGTACAACAAATTGCCATTCTTCTCTCTCTCCAAAATCAGTATTTTTTTTTTTTTTTTAACTACCGTGGGCTTTCTCCTGACTCAGACTAAGCGCTCCTGGCCTGTCTTGCAGTGGCCTCCTCTCGTGGCCCCGCCCATCCCCTGCAGGAACTGCTCCCAGGGGCGGCAAAACCTGCTGCTCCTCTCCACTCAGGCCTCAGCACAATGTCCCCTCCTCAGAGGCCCTGACAGTCCCCTCACCTAATGCCACCCCGGCCCACAGCCAGCTTCTGTCACATCACTGGTCTTTATTTTCTCCTCATAGTACTTGTGTGAAATGCTTCACTGTTCATTTAGGCACTTGTCCATCAACTGCCATTCCCTGTCAGCACCTGGAGCAGTAAGCTGCCTGTTAAGACCCCACAGGGGACCCTGAGCTAGGACACAGCCTGGCTCAAGATTGCTATTGGATACTTAATCTCCCTCGCTCTGGCACTGATATCTTCCAGAGGTAAAGAGTTTTAAAACTAGAAAATAAAGAAAACCTGGAGCTTCTCAGAAAACTTCCCAAGCAACCTAGGAAAGGGGTTTTGAAAAAGGTACCACCTAGAGAAAGAGCTGTGTATGGGAGCGCCTCTCACATTCCCAGAGAGACAGCTGCATGGAAAGTCCCTTATGTTCCCAGAGATGACACGGCCAGGCAATGGCTCCTACTGTAGTCATCTTTATTGAGGCACGGACTTCACAGACACCTTGGTGGCTAGTGTCCCCAAAGGCAGGCCCCCACAAACCTCACCCACTTCTTCATGATCCTACTGGCCCCCTAGCTCCCCTGAGCTCCCAGGTGTCCCTGCGCCCAGCTGGTCAATGATGGACAGAAGCAGAAGAGTTTTGGTTGTCTCCTTGAGAAAGAGCCTCCTCTTTGGAAATGGCCTCACTCAGGCCCTGGAGGTCATCGAGCAGGACACAGAGGGATCCTGAGAAAGAAGACCCCAAGAGATAGCAGCTGGACAAGAGAAGGCCATCATGGTTACGTGCAGAACAGGGTTGCCACAGGGTGGGAGGGTTACGAGGGAGGAGGTTCTCTGGTTCAAGGCAGGCATGGATAAAGGAGGCTGAGGGCCTCCGAGGGTCACAGAGAACAAGGCTCATGCACTCATGTCTGGGGCAGAGGTTCCGGAAGTGCCCCCCATCTCTCCCTTCCTATTACCCTTTACGGTCTTCACAGCTGCTGGAGATCCAGGTACTGAAGACACTGCCAGCCTTGGGCTGGACTGCGCAGACTTCCCCTTATCCAGAGAAGGATGGGCTGCCAACAGCCGCTGCTGCTTATAATGGGAGAGGAGACCCTCCTGCTGCAAGGTGGCCTGGGAAGGAGAGGGTTAAATGCCACCTAGCAAGGGCAGAACCTCCCCAACCAGCCCCAGGTCTCCACCTCCCCTACCAGCAGGAGGTTCTTGTCCCTCTCCAGCTCCTGCAGGCGCTGGGTCAACCGCAGCCCCTCCTCCTTCCGGGCCTCTTCCTGCAGGCGCCTAAGCTCCTGGTCCCGCTCCTTTTCCCTGGTAGCTTTGCGTTGGATTTGGCGCAAGGAAACCACTATGGGGAACCAGGTCACAGAGGGGACAGGTGTTGGGCAGTCCAGAGGCAAGGCACCAGGAAAACAAGACTGAAATGACGGGCAGGACCACTGGGTCCCAGCTCTGTGACTCAGTCTCTTTTGCACAGTGGGGAGAGACAGCCGCCACTCTAAGACCCTATGAGTCTGTGAACCCACAGCTCCCTCCCACCCCAACCTTCCCAGAGTCCCGTAGAGGAAATCTGGATAGGGACTGGATATTAGATCTTGTACAATTCATGTTCATTTTCTTAAAGGGTAACAATGGTACTGAGATTGTATAGGAAACTGTCCTCTTTGCAGGAGAAGGTCAACAGTCATGATGTTTGTAATTTACTTTAAGTAATTCCCCGGAAATATATACATCAATATGTGTGTACAGAGGAAGAGCAAGTGTGGCAAAAGGCGAGTGACCAGCATGGGTGTTCATCACACGATTCTTTTCATTTGCTACATGTTGGAAATTTTTCCTAATAGAGTTGAGAGGTGCCCTGGCTGGTGTAGTCCAGCGGGCTGAGCTCTGGCCTGTTACTGGTTCAGCTCCCTGTCAGGGCGCGTGCCTGGGGTCCCTGATTGGGGGTGTGTGAGAGACAACCAGTGTGTCTTTCCCTTTCTCCCTTCCTTCCCCTCTCTCAAAAAATAAATAAAATCCTTTAAAAAAAAGGGAAAAAGAGTTGGAGGTAACCAATGGTGGGAGATGTCAGATGGCAGTGCCTTTGTGGGGGGGAGTGACCAGCAGGTGCTCTGGGATGGTCACTCGGTCTGGGTGCTGGCTACCTGGCTGTTCGCCAGCTGAGAATCCAGCTGTGCCATTCCCTGATAACTTCATCACCTGCATACTTCACAGAAAGCTTTACAGAAAGCTAAAATAACCTATGTCTCCACACTTCCCAGTCCACCCTGGCAAGCCTCACCAGCCTTGGCATGCTCCCTCCGAGCGTCATTCAGTCTCCTTTCTGTTTCTGAGAGCTGTTCCCGCAGCCGGGATTCCACTTCGGCCACCTTCTCTTGCAGAGCTGGAGTGAAAGAACACGTGGGGTGTGTCGGGAGCCATGGCTCATGGTCCCCCCACAACGCCCATCCCCTCCTCCTGCGCACCTTGCCCATAGACTTCCTGCTGCTGGGTCAGCTCCTGCCGCAGACTGGCAGCCTCTTCCATGCTCTCCTGCTGGCCCTGGCGAGCTGCTTCCAGCTGCAGCCCCACACTGGCCAAGGACTCCTGGGTCTGCCGAAGCTCCTGCTCCAGCTGCTGGGCCACCGAACTCAGTTGCTGCCGCTCCGCCTCCCCTGGAAAGGGGTGGGCTTACTCAGGCCTCTCCATGCCCTAGAACCCAGCTCTTCCCTCCTCTCCACCCCCAGTGCACCCGACTCAGGCCCCTGCTGAAGCTCAGGGACCCCTGGACCAGGTGTACCTTGCTCCCGGGCTCGGCCCACCTCCTGCTGGATGATGTGGGCACTCAGCTGCAGTTCTGCATCCAGGCGATCCCGTTCTTCCCGCAGCTGCTCCAATTCAAGGCTCACATCTTCAGTTGGTGGGGGTGGCAGGCAGCTGAGGCATAATGGGGGAAATCACCCAGCTGCCTGATGCTTACACCCCCATCCCTCCTCAGTCCTATTGTTTTGGGTCCCAGCAACCAACCATCCTGAAAGCCCCACCAGCACCATCCAATCCATCTCAAGTGACCCAAACTTTACCTCTCCTGGCGCAGATGAGCAAGGGTCAGTTTTCGAGCCATCAGGCCTGGGGGTGAAAAGGCAGACAGCATCAGAGATGAGTGTGTGGAGGAAAGGGGAAACGGGGAGTAAAGGAAAGAGAGGCCGGACTGATGAGAAGGCAGGAGGAAGGATATGGGCAACAGAGGGCTGGTAGGGCAGGGCAGGGCAGGGCTGATCTGGCAGTCGCCTACCCACCCCGAATGGTGTGGACCTTGCGGACAGCATAGCTGACTCGGCTGCTGAGGCTGGGCAGCCGGGCTGCGGCCTGCTCCACCCTGGCCACGGTGTTCTGGAGCCAGGTCTGAAAGCTGAAAAAGGTACAAGGCCACTGACCCTTCAACTCCACGTCATTCACCAAAGAACTTGACCTGCCTCTATCCTGTCCTGTGATGACGATGGGGACAGCATGGAAGGGAAACTGGAGTCAGAAGAAAAAAAAAAGCTGCAGCCAAGTTGTGTCCGGCTCCTCAGCCAATAAACAGAACCCGAGGCTTAAGCCCTTTAGTGCTTGTCAGATAAAAATGATCCAGTTGCACCCTGGCTGGTATAACTCAGTGGATACAGTGCAGGCTGCAAACCAAAGGATTGCTGGTTTTATTCCCAATCAGGGCACATGCCTGGGTTGTGGGCCAGGTCCCCAGTAGGGGATGTGCAAGCAGCAACCACACATTGATATTTATCTCTCTCTCTCTCTCCTTCCCTTCTCCTGTCTCTAAAAATAAACAAAAACCTTTAAAAAAAAATGATCCAGTTGCTCATAAGAAAGCACAGCTACTCTTGGTCCCCAAGCCTACAGTAAGCTTTTTCTCTGGATCCCAGCAGTAAAAAAAGTCATGAGGTTCATGGGGCACACCTTATCTGGGCCCCGCTGCCACCACACAGTCAAGGTGAAATAAACTCGGCTCTGTGGAGCTACGATGAGTGCCCATAGGCTGGCTAATCTCTGGCTGATTTAGACCTTTCCACCTGCAGGCTCCTGGATGCCTCCCCAGGCCTGGGGACACTCCGGGTGTATGTGCCACTCTTGAGTGTGTGAACTTAGGTGCATTTTTCTAAGGAAAAAAGTCCATGGCTTCCCTCAGTTTTCTAAGGGACCCCTGCCCAAAGACGGCAAACATTAAGTGACTGTGGGTCCACACACATGAGATCAGTGAGGGCCAGGCACATCGCTCCTTCAGCTGGCTGTGCCCCAGGTGGGACCAACACGATCCCCTGGGGGGCAGGAGGCACAGCATCCAGGCACAGGACTGGCACTCCCCAGGGGAGCCAAGTCTTTGCCCACAGAAACATGAGCAGAAAACAAAGGCTGAAGGTTGTATCCCAAGAGCAGAGCAGAGACCTCTTTCACCTGAAAACTGTTTGGGTGATTCCAACACCTTCCGTGGCTCTCGCTAAAACCATTTTCTGATGTCTCCAAGCCATCTAAAGACTATCTATCTAACAAACCTGGCAACAGGCCAAGCTTGGAGTGTTTTACGCCTCATGGATTTGTTGGCAATTAGTTATTAGCAAGATCCTTTTCAGTGGTGTCCTGGTTCTAAAACAAAACCCTGTCCACACGTGTCTTTCTGTTCTCCCACAGGTGGCAGCACATGTGATGGACTGAACCCAGGTGGTGCTTCCTTGTAACTAGCCTCTCTAATTCCATGCATGTTTGAAAACTTTTCTCATTTTTTAGTCCCCAAGGTACAATTAGTTCCATGCTTTTGGAAGGAAACCTAGACTCAAACTCTGTGCTGAGGAGCTCTGTGCTAAGCAAGTTCAATTAGTCCCCAAGGTACAATTCACCAGAACGGGATAGTGGACAAGGCCCGTGCTGCATCACAATTTTGTTATGGGATCCACCAAGAAGAGCCAAGGTGACAGCAAACATTTACAGAGGACAGGTGACAAACCAGCAGACTGCTAGAGCTCCACACAGGCCAGGTACCTCAATGTTCAAGGCAAGGAGGGCTGGCACCCAGTACCAAGAAGCTTGTGCTTCTTACAGGTCTTTCTAAAGCTTATATAAGGAGTAGGGAAGAAAACACTGAAGAACTTGTCGATTAAGAAGGAAATCATCATACATTTTAGATGGACTCTCTGTAAGCCAATAGTGTACAGATTTAAAATAAACAGACAAGTTTTTCCAGCTAATCAGGGCATGCCTGTAAAATTCTAAAGAAAAAGAAAAGACCAGGTACCCACACTCCCCATCCTGGAAAACTGTGACGGTGGATGCTCCCAGTGTTCTGTTTAGCTCAAGCTGTCACCGAACCAAATGCAGGAGGACGCTTTGCCTCACCTCCAGCCAAACATGCGGTGGCAGTCACTAGAGACCCTAGTGTCAGGGTGGAGAGGGCCACCCCAGAAAAAACAAACACAGGAACTTTTACAGGGCTAAATACCTCCAGCGCTGCATCCTCCAGCTGGAAAACGGACAGCTTTCCAGCCACTCTTCCCTGAAGCTCTTAAACTCCAACGCCCCTGGGAGGCAAGAGAAACAGAAATCCTACCTCACCCACCCCCATCCCAGACACCTGCTGACAGTGTTGGCCACAAGCTTCAGCTGCTCCTCAGCCACCGCCATCTGCTGCTGCCCCCGGCGCCAGGCCTCCTGGGCACGGCTCAGCTCCATCTGCAGGGTCTAGGAGGGAGGTGATAAAGAAAAGGAACTCTTCCCTGGGGCCCTGACCCACGGACCTGGGGTCTCCCAGGCCTCTCTTGGCTCCTGCCTGCTGCATAAACAGACCAGACACTGACCTTGGCGCCCATCCGCTCCACCTCCACCTGTGCAGCTTTGTCCTCCAGGGACCGCTGCAGGATGGCCTGCTCCTGACTCTGGGCTGAGGTTCTTTCCTGGAGCTCTGCCACCTGGGGGAGGGGAGGAGACAGGCAAGGCATTGGGAATGAAGGGGCAGGGGCAGGGGCAGAGGTCTCTGAAAAAACACCACGTACGGAGACAAGAAACGTGGGCTCCTCAGCACAGAGATTGAGTCTAGGTTTCCTTCCAAAAGCATGCCCCACACACTCCCTACCTCGACAACCTGCCCACGCCAGCTCCTCAGAGAAGTCTCTCAGCAGGGGTGCACCCCCCCCCACCCCTCCCATCCTAAGGCTGCCCTCCAGTCTCTGCCATGTGGTCAGTCACGCTTTTCTTCACAGCACACATAATTACTTAACATTACCTAATTGTCTGTTTGCCTGCAGCGCCTTCTCCAGAACCTAAACTCTATCTTTGTTCAGGGCTGTTTCCAGCACGTGGCAGCCACTCTGTATACTGGTTGAATAAATGCTACCCCGTATGTAAGGAGCAAGTCGGGAGGAAGAACATGGAAAGGAAGATGCCAAGTGACCTGTCCCTTCAGATGCTGCACGCATGCTCCGTGCTCCAGCTCCTGGGCCTTCAGCTGCACCATGAGGGCAAACACCTTCTCCCGCCAGCGCTTCAGCAGGGACTGGACCTTCTTGGGCAACTCGGGCTCCAGGGAATCTGAAGGCTGAACCTGAGGGACAGAGGAAATGGAGACACTGTGGGCTCCTGGTGGAGCAGAGGAAGGTGATTGCATCTTGGTTTCTCTGTGCTGCCCAAGTAACAGGAGCTACAGCAAGAAAAGGTGTGTGTGCAGGAAAGGAAGCTCTCAGCAGGGTTGCACCCATCCCTCCCACCCACAGAGAGACACCCAGTGAGGGGCCTACCTTCCTGGCCAGCTCCTCCTCCTGCATGGACAAGATGTGGGTGAGGCTTTGCACACGCACCTGCAGCAGCTCCACTGTCGAGTGGAGGCTGTCCCGGTCCTCCTGCAAGTGCTATCAGTGGGGCAGGGCGGAGATTGACCTCTCTGTACCCCTTCTGTCCTGGGGCACCCCCTCCAGGCCCCAAGGCTTCCCATTCCACCCCTGCGCCATCCTGGCCCCTGCACAGATTCATCCTGCACTCTCACCTGCACAGTCTCTAAGAGGTCCTGTCGCTCCGACTCCCACATCTTGCTGTGGACCTCAGGGGGCACTTGTTCCCCTACATATCTCCTTAAGTTCTCAACCAAGGTCACCTGAACCTCCAAGTCTTCTTGGGTCTTGCTAGGATTAGGGTAGGAATAAGGAAGTCATCAGTGGGGTACCTCGGAGACCTGCCCCACCCACCAACTGCTGCACCCGCCTTGGGCCAACCCACTTACCTCAGCTGCTTCCGCAGCAGCTCAGCCTCCTTCTGGGTCATAGCTAATTCCTTGGCTTCCTCTGCCCTCCTGGTTTCCAAACTGTTCAGAGACTTCTCCAAGCCCTCAGCTTTGTTGGTCAGACTGGAAAGAGCCTCCTGGCGAGCCCGTGTTAGGGAAGACAGCTGCAGAGAGAGGGGGCTCAGCAGGGCCAGCTCACCTCCACATCTGCCCTTTCCAAATCTCCCCAGACTTTGGCCTTGTTGCCTCCCACTTCTGTGACTTTAGACAACAGCCCAACACATCGCCCAAAGCTGCACAGCGAATGGATTGTCCCTGGAGCCTTACTCCCCCATCACACTCCAGCTCATCAGCAGTTCCTGTCAGGTCTTCCCCCAAGTTCTATCTTCACTTCTCTATGCCTCCTGCCACCAACCTGAGGTAGACCATCCTCATCTCTGGCCTGGACAACAGCAACAATCTCCTGACCAGTCTTTCAAAACCCTCAGTGGCTTATCGTGGCATTCCAAGCAAATACTAGCTTCTTCCCTCAGTCTGTGAAGCCCCCCATGCCTTGGCCTCTGCCCACTTCTCTGAGCCCATCTGCTGTGGCTCTCCTAATTCTACACATCACCTTGGGAAGGCCTCTCATGACCCTCCAATCCCAACCCACCACTGCTCCGTCCTGCCGCCTGTCCTTGTCCTTCCAGCACTTGTTGTCATCTGAGATGACCTTGCTATCTGCCACAGCCCAATCGAAAGGAAGCTCTAGGAGGGCAGAAGTCCCATCCTTTTCTGGTTGCACCTCTCAGTGGCATCAGGGTCACTGAGAGAGTTGTGGGACAAACAGAAGAGAGAATACACCTGCCCTCATCTCCAGTCTGTCCCCTTTCCCCCTATTTCAACAGCACAGTCAGAGTGATCTTTTTGGACATAAATGACAAATCTGATCATGCTATTTCCCTGTTTTAAACCTTTTAGTGGTTTCTCATTGTTCTTACAATAAACTTCTGAATGGACCGCCGAGGCCTTGCAGGCTGCACCACCATCCAGAGACCCTCAGCTCCTGCACTCATGCCCCTCTGGTCATCTCCTGTTCCATGTGCTGCCTGGCATCACATCAGCTCCCATTGCCAACCCACATGTCTCACCAGCCAACTTCTATTCAGCACCAATGTCAACTTTTTTTAAGTATATTTTATTCATTATGCTACCACAGTTGTCCCATTTTCTCCTCTCCTTTATCCCCCTCCATTCTGCACTTTCCCTCCCTCTAGCATTCCCCCTCTTAATTAGTTCATGTCCATGGGCCATACACATTAAGTTCTTTGGTTTCTATTTCCTGTACTATTCTTAACCTCCTCCTGTTTTGTACCTACCATTTACATTTCTTATTCACTGTACCTTTTCCCCCATTCTCCCCTCTCCTCCTCCCCACTGATAACCCTCCATGTAATCTCCATTTCTGTGATTCTATTCCTATTCTAGTTGTTTGCCTAGTTTTTGTTTTCCAGATTCACTTGTTGATAGTTGTGAGTTTGTTGTCATTTTGCTGTTCATAGTTTTGATCTTGTTTTGCTTAGATAAGTCCCTTTAACATTTATACAATAAGGGCTTGGTGATGATGAACTCCTTCAACTTCACCTTATCCTGGAAGCACTTTATCTGCCTTCCGTTCTACATGATAGCTCTGATGGATAGAGTGATCTTGGATGTAGGTCCTTGCCTTTCTTGCCACTT
>PVIA01017866.1:0-14406 GCA_004024845.1 Tonatia bakeri
CCATCATTACCAAATCAACAAACAACAAATGTTGGAGAGGATATGGAGAAAAGGAAGCCCTAGTGCACTGTTTATAGGAATGCAAACTAGTGCAGCCACTGTGGAAAACAGTATGGTATTTCCTCAGAAAGCCAAAAATGAACCTGCCTGTTCACCCAGCAATACCACTATTGGGATTATACCCTAAGAATCCTGAAACAGCAGTCTGAAAGAACCTATGCAACCCAATGTTCATAGCAGTACAATTTACAGCCTTTACAGTAGCCAAGAGCTGGAAGCAACCTAAGTGCCCATAAGTAAATAAGTGAATCAAAAAACTGTGGTGTGTATACCTAATTGAATCCTGTACAGCAGAAAGAAAGAATGAACTCCTACCCTTTGCAACAGCATGCATGGAACTGGAGAGCATTATGCTAAGTGAAGTAAGCAAGGGGGTGAAAGACAAATACCATATGATTTCACCTATACGTGGTACCTAATTAACTAAACAAGCAAACAAAATATAACCAGAGACATTGAAATTAAGAACAAACTGAGAATAATCAGAGTGGAGGTGGGAGGGATATTGGGGAGGAAAGGGAGAATGGTTGTCAAGGAAAAAGTAGAAAGGACATGTGGACAGGTTAAGGGCAGTAGGTTCAAGGTTTGGAGGTGGGGATGGGTGGGGTGGAGGGTTTGGAGTGGGTAGAAAATGGAGATAGCTGTAGTTGAACAATAAAAAATTATGAAGGTTAAAATGACAATAAATTCAAAATTATGAACAATTGAATGTAAAAAACCAACTAAGCAAACAAGCAGAACAGAAACAAAATCATACATATATAGATCATTTGGAGGTTTATCAGCTGGGAGGGGATAGGAAGAGAATGAGGGAAAGGTGCAGGGATTAAGAAGTACAAATATGTAGTTGTAATATAAGTGGGGGGGATGTTAAGAGCAATATAGGAAATGGAAAATCTGAAGAATTTACATGCATGACCCATGGGTATGAGCTAATTGGGGATTGCTGGAGGGAATAGTGGCACTGTGTGGAGGGGAGCAAAGGAGAAAAATGGAACAACTGTAATGGCATAATCAATAAAGTATATTTAAACCCCCCCAGGACTTGGTACATAATAAGCACTTAATAAAGTTTACTTTTTATCAAAAAAATGTGTTGATATTATTTGCAGACTAACAATTATCAGAACTAATCAATTTTGAGGGTAAGCTGTATTTTTTAGTTTGAACTTTCTGTGCCAGTGTTCTATAATGGTAAATATTTCTCATTTGAAAAGTATATTTCTGGTCTGTTATGTTCCAGGTTGCTTAAAATGTGGGCAAATGTAATGTCATTACCTCTGATGCCACTCTTTCGTTCCCAGGCTTCCAGGGATGGAGTCAATTGTGATCTTGGTGAGGCTGTTCCTCGACTTCCAGGAGAAACTCGCATTACTGGTAAGGATCCCATGAAGTTAGGATTTGCATAAATTGATGGGAAGCCCAGCAGAGTCAGGTGGCTTCTATTCCTCATGATTTGTAGAAGTCAAATTTAGACAAATAGGCTAGCTTTGTTTAAAAGTGTTAATATAGAGCGAACTCTGTGCATTACTTTCTTGATCAAAGAGTTCTTTCAAGAGCTTCATGCTCTCCAGCATAATTATATGTTTTTCTGTGTACCAAAGACAGAATTCTTTTAGAAAAAAAATGTGGACTATCTCTTGAAAGTTACTTATTGTATCGATAAGCTCTCGTGGTTTGAGGTTATAAGAACAAAATGATATTAAGGTTTTATAGTCTATGACATATGCTTTACATCTCAGTATTATCTTTGAAATATAGACCTTAATGGTTTATATGTTTCATTTGCCAGATAACTGATGTTAGTAGTATTTATGTAACAATTTGATTGTTGACTTACTTTTTTTTATTATAAATTTATATTAAGAGGTAAGTATCTACTTTGGAAGGACCAGATTATTCTGGTTTAAGAATAAAGAAGAATCTGACAGCTTCTAAGCCAAAAGCCAATCATCTGGGCCTTCACATTTTACCTAAGGGTTGATACCCTCTCAGATTCCCATATAGTTGGTGGTGATACATAAAGTTACCATTGTTTCAGGAAACCTTTTGGTTTATTGACTAAGATTTGGTTGTTTAGCTTAAATGGATAAGGCATGGTGCTGATTAAATTAAGGTCATAGATATGGTCCCTTTGTGAATTAGTTAGCTATGAACCAGGAGAAACTATTTCATATTCACAGATTTGCAAGCATGATTCTAGTCTTGAAACCATTTTAATTTCTGGATAAAAGAGGATAGGTTACTTTTGGTGATCTTCATATATGAAATTTTGGTGCTCTGTATCAGTGCCAGAACCTTAACTGGCATGTAGTAACTGAATTAGCATGAGGTAGCCTTACTGGGTATTTTTCATTTAGCATCTGAGTAGAAAGGGATTTCAAACTTGTTTCAAAAAAATTAAAAGTCATCAACACATTCAAGGACATCCATAGAAGAAAAAAAAAAGGACCTTTACTTTTTTATAATAATTTAACTCCTAATTTAGTTTCTCCTTATGTTTGATTCTACCAAAGATATACTAGTCTTTCGGCCATCTGTTGTACATTATTTAAATATTTGAAATCTAGCTAAACTCTCATCTGGACTATTAAAAGAGAAAAAAGTAGACTATAGAGGCACCTCTACTCCTGGTATTCATTTATTAAAAGCATCACAATTTTCGTGTGATTAGAGGTTGGTAAATCTCAAATCCTATCTGGTGGTTAGTCCATGAGACTATCCAATGGGGATTGCAGTTCTCTGGTTTAAGTAGCTCAGTAGTTACCTTTATAACCTGCTGAAGGTAGCAGCAGCAATACCCTCATTCACTTCTGCTCTCCAGCTGTTATCACCTTGCCACGGGTAGTGACAGCATTGTGGGCAAGCTCAGGGAACACCACTAGTGCCTGGAGGTGACATGTGGCCCCACTAGTTCTCATGGGCTCCACCGGACCTAGCATTATAATGTAGAAACATTGCCAGTGCTTGCTTTCAATCTTTTCAGTGATTTTTTATTGTAGTTATTCTTAGTCAGAGTTGATATTAAATTAGTACCATTTGTTGTGTATCTTGGTATATATTTCCATTATTTTAGGGTACTTTTTTTATCTTAATAGACAAAGAAGTTATTTACATATGTCCTTTCAATGGCCCCATTAAGGGAAGAGTTTACATCACAAATTATCGTCTTTATTTAAGAAGTTTGGAAATGGTAAGTAGAATCTAAGACCATAAAGATGACCCTAACTGTTAAAGATAATGCTAAACTGTTTGTCTTCTATCTTGCAAGATTGACTGTGGATCAGATTAACATGGGGAATATATTTGCTTCTCAATTCTTAATTTTTGGCTTATGTAGAGTTTATTGAATATTAACATCTGCATGTATAGGAATAGAGTGTATCAAAAAATAAGAAGTTTTGTCTCTCATAATAGTGGGGAAGGGTTGGTAATTGTACCTATCTGCTAATTTGGAGAAATTAGGTGTAGAACAGTGGTTTTTTAGCAGAAGCACAGAGGAAAACTACCTGTGGAACTTAAAATTACCAGATGCCTGCCCTGGCTGGTGTGGCTCTGTGGATTGAGTGCCAACCTGGAAACCAAAGGGTGGCCGGTTCAATTCCCAGTCAGGGCACCTGCCTGGGTTGTGGGCCAGGTCCCCAGTAGAGGGCACATGAGAGGCAACCACACATTGATGTTTCTCTCACTCTCTTTCTCCCTCCCTTCCCCTTTGTCTAAAAAAATACCATATGCCTTAGATGCATTATATCAGAACTTTCAATCCTGTGGCCCATGCACAGTTGTAATTTTTAAAACATTGCCGAGTTCGATGCTGATGTGAATCCCTAGTTCAGGCCCACTGCTCTAGAACATTCCAAGTGTTCAATTACAAAACACCAGGTAGCAGTTTAGAACTAAGCTGACTACAGTGTGGCTTAGTGTCACTCTACCTTTTCATCCCACAGCCATGAAATGCTTGCCGCAGCATTTCAAAGAATGTTCCATTGGTGAAACAATGAGGTGGAGACAATGTTCTCCAGAAGGGAAAGAAGGAGTGAGTAGCTGCTGTGGCTGTCATGAAAGGACCTATGGTAGATGTGGTGGGTTGTCATTGCCCAGGCTGGCCTGAAGGGACAGCTTTATTTTGATAAGATGGACCAAGGGGTAGTAAATAGGTCCAGGTATACAGAAGAGAGCTCAACAGTAACTTATATACAGGAGACGTCGAGACTGTTGGGCATATCTCATTTTTGTTTTATTGCTTTTATCCTGCAGTTTCTTCAGGACAGTTCTAATCTAGATTAGTTTGCCTCTTGATTTTTTTTTAATGTTCAATATTGTGTCCAAAGTCTGAAGAATGTTGTTTATTACTCTTGTTGCCTTAGTTGTGGGAGTCCACTTCTATAGTGCTCATAGACCCACAGGGTTCTAAGATTGGGTATTTCATTTATGTGACTCGACTTTGACTTCTAAGTAAGTTTTGAGCTGAACAAATGTTCCTCATCTTCCAAAATGCAGAGTCTGGAAATTAACAGAGCAATGAGCTGGTTGTCAACCCTTGGGAACAATTGGCAGCAATTGTAGAATTAATCATTTAACCTAGAAAAGAAAGCAAGCATTGGGAGTGTTATTCTCATTGTCTTAGTTAAATCAAAGTATATGACAGACCCTGACAAAGAAACATGGACTGAAATGTGGTGGTGCACTTAGATGAAGTTATAGACTGTGAATTAAAGATTTGATCCCAACCAGGAAAAGTGGTTCACATCTTGTAGTGCAGGTCCTTTGTCTCCACTGTTTCTAATGCAGTGCAAATAAGCACATACAAGTGTGTGTGTCCAATATGTGAAAAACACCAAACTAGCCATTGTTCTAGATGACAGAATCGGAGTTGAAAACAGTTTTAATTGGCTAGGATTTTGAAGTAAAACTAGTAATAGGAAGTTTAGAATAAATGACATTTACAGTTGTATCATTAAAGGATGGAAAGGGTTGTCTTAATTGGGGTCTATGCTTATTTGATCCAGTAATAGGACATGATTGATTAAAAAATTAATAGACCTGTAGGCTGAATTAAGAAAAGTATAACAGCCAAACAAAATGAGATGGCAATCCTGTCTGAAATGTCATGTTCAAAGCCAGATGCCATATTTTAAGAAGGAAACTGGCAAACTAGAGAGAGTTCAGACAAAGGGAACCAGGCTAGTGCAGGGCCTGCAGTATGAGCAGCGATTGAAATAAATGTCGATCTTTCCTGTGAAGAAAAGAAGATGAAGGGAGACATGACAGAGGTACCTTGGAATATTCGAAGTGCCTTCTGTAGAGCAGGGATTAGACTCATACTGTATAGCTCCTAAGGGTCAAATTGGGACAGATTGAGATATTTTTGTGTTAATGTAGTGGAAAATCATCAAAAATTTAGAATTAATACAAGTGTTATGGTGCTTTCACTTCTGAGACTTTAGGCTTGTTGACCTAAAGTCACACAATGTGACTTTAATGCAACCTAATGGTCACATATATGCCTGGTTCCATTTTATGCTGTCATTGATGATGAACTAGGGAAATTATTTAAACCATGGTGCTGTGACATGATTGTGTATAATGTGTGATCTCGCTGATGTAAAACAAATAAAAACTACCTGTAGAAAGAGTCCAGAAGGAAATACCTCAAACGTTTTAGTACTTGGGGTATTTGGACAGTGGATGGAATTAGGCATGCTTTGTTTTTTTCCTTCCACTTGGAAGGAGCATGTAATTCTTTTGTAATTGGGAAAACACTTAGCACGTGTTATTTTGTTTCCATATGGCACCCTAGAAGGTGGTTATTAGTGCTTAAATGGGTGAATAAAATGCCCATTTGACACTGTCTTCTAACTTTTTTCTTCTTCCACTAAGTTTTACATAAACATTTTGACTGATTGACCACAGCACTTAGTCCAAGTGTAAAAGCAGGCAGCTAATGGCAGAAAACATATAAAGAAAGCCATTGAAGTGGTTATGTAGAAGCCTAAAAGCATAGTCACCATAGTGTTTCCTACTTAAAGTCCTAAATAAGCACATCAGTAGTAGATTCTGAAGCAAAATGTGAATTTTTTATGTGTTTGACAAAGAGCTATCATTTCATTGGCATTTTGAAGTGGACACCAGTTTGTTTCAGATATGTAAAGTGTGAGGTCTGACTCCGAGTCAGCTGTCTAAGCACAGTGGTTGTTTCCTTAGATTGTTACATTAGCCTTCTACCTAGCCCTCCTTCATGGTCTAACCCCACTATTATGGCCTACATGCTGCCTCCAAAGTGATCCACCTTAGACCTAGGCTGACTGACTTACCTCTCAGTTCCAAAACTCTTGTTGGCATGCTATTCATCCTTGAAAACCCACCTCAAAAATCCTGTCCTCTATGAAGCCTTCTCCAGTTACCTTTGAAGAAATAATTCCCTCTTTGTGTCCCCACTGCCCTTTTTTCACATCTTTGTGTTAACACTTGTTATGAAACCTTCCCTGGCCACCCTATCTAAACTTGTAATATCCTTTCCCAACTCTTCCTCTCTCCCTTCCATATTTATTTGTTTCTCCTAAGCTCTTGCCACTGTCTCCTATTTTATATATTTCACTGCTTTTGTTCCTTATCTGTCTGAGGGCAGGGGTGCTTGTCTATTCTTTTACAAGTGTACCCTCAACACATAGAACACAGTGTGGCACATGAAGGTACTCAATCAGGTTGAGCTGAATGAAGGAATTCTGTCTTATGTGCTGCTTTGCCTGTGGTCATAACTAATGGTGAGTTCTTTTGGTCCCCTGTGCCTATTTAGCACAGTGTCCAGTAGATGGTAAGTGCTCAGTAAAAGTGTATCCGATGAGTGAACTTGGGAAGGAACAGGCATTGTCACTGTGGTTTGACCACATCTTGAAGACTCATAACCACTTTTTAATCTTAAGGGTGCGCAGTAATTTGCCTTGAAGTTGATCTTGTGACTTTAGTAGTGGACACTTTAGGCATGTAATACTCAGAAGAGTACTTCCAGATTCCCTTCCAGGAACATTTTGGGTTCAGGCACTATGGAGAACAATAAAGACAAATTGACCCTTTGTTCACTCATGTTTTCATATCTTTATTCCAGAAACTTTCATTGAGCCCTGTGGTGAACCTAACACCATGCTAGATGAATGATGTGGAGATGAGTAAGCATGGTATAAGGTGGCAAAGACTACAGTAGTTGCATAATACTGTGAGGTTACAGGGAGAGGATGATTAACCATGTGATGAGTCGTAGAATGCTTTATAGAGGATGTAATATTTGAACTGAGTCTTGAAGAATGGTAACAATTTCCTGGACTGGAGGGAAAGTGGGAGGAGCTTATCAGGTAGAGAGTTTTCATATCACATGTATAACAATATAGAAAAACACCATATAATGTGGAAATGGCTTAGTGATCTGTTGGAGCTGGAATACATAGGGTAGAGGGAGGAGTGGGGAATGGGAGGCAATGAGGCTATATATACAATACATGGAGAATGACATGTCAGATATGTACTTCAGGAAGAGAAGTCGCTTTGCAGCATGTATGATGGATTAGGGAGGGAAAGACTGGAGGCAGGAAGTTATTTTAGTTTTCCAGGTAAGCAGTGCCTAGAAAGTGGGGAACAGCCGTGACAGATTCAGGAGGATTCATGTGGCCATTGGAGGTGGGAGTTAAAGAAAAGACTCAAGTCAAGAATGATTCCTGTGGGGTTTCTTTCTTTTTCCTTTTTTTTTTTTTTTTTTTTTTTTTTTTTTTTTTTTTTTTTTTTTTTTTTTTTTTTTTTTTGCTTAAATGATTGCAGCTGCTCCCTGTCACTGACATAGATATTATAGGAGAAGTAATATGTTGGAGACAAACCCTGGGGAAAATAAGTCTGAATGTGTGGATTTACAGCAGTATAACTACCAGGTGGAAATAGATCAGAAGCAGTCAGAAATGTGACTCTAAAGCTTCCGAAGTTAGCATATAAGTATTGGTAAAAAAAAACCGTGTACATTTACAAGATTACTCATGAAGAGATGTGGGCTGGGCGGAGAACCCTCTGGGGCGTGAACATTTTTCCGTGATGTGGAGAGAAGAGCTACTGGAGAAAAGAAAGAAGCAGTAATAGAAAATCTGAGAGAAGGCTTTGGTGGAAGTTGGTAGAAGAGAAAAATCTCAAGAAGTAAGAGAGTGAAGCAGGATGTGAAATGTTGCAGGGTTCAAACAAAAAACAAAAAGAATGCACTGAGACTGTGGAGGGTGGCCATTAGGAGGCACTGGGAGCCTCAGTTGAACAGATTCTGTGGTGATGCCAATCTGATTGGTCTCTCTTGCTCTTCCTTCTACCTCCTGGTAGAAGATTTGCCAGCTCCCAGTCCTCAGCACACTTCTCCCTATTCAGACTTTGCCCCATGGCTTCATCTTTTCCCTGGCTTCATTCACTTCTCTGTGGATAACACCACATGTTAACAAAGCTCCTTGAATTTACCAACCCTTTTCCCACACATTCTTATCCCATGTGACAACAGCTGACAGGCAAAGAGACGCTGTTACTTAGTATATTCCTTAGTCCTCCCCCGACCCTCACCCCTCCCTTGGCTTTGTTTTGTAGTGCTGATCTTCTGTCCCCAGTTTCTCATTTCTTACTACTTGCTGGAGATCCCTCAACTTTCCACCTGGCAGCCCAGGCACATGGCCAAACTTAAGTTCTTCAGCTTTTTCTCCCTTCCCAGTTCCTTCTTTTGGCCTTCTTGTTTCTCTTGATGGGGCTACTTATTTTCTAGTTGCCCTTGGAGTCATTTCTCTAACTTTGTCTGCAGTCTACACATTTTCTCAGTTCTTTCTAGTCCTGTTGCCCCACCCCTGTCCAAGGTCTCATCACCAGCCCCTATCTCACAGGCCATTGCAGTAACTTCTCCCACTCCATTCTTGCTAGCTCCCTAAGACATTATCACAATCTTATCATACCACTGGCTCAATAACTGTCTGTCTGTCCTTGGTTATAAAGCTTCTCTCCTGCTAGTGTTCATTTGGTTATTCAGGATGATTTTTGTGTAATTTAGTTGTAATTCTAGTTTTGTCCTGGGAGGAGGTTAGTGTAGCTTCTACCTACTCTGCCACCATCTTGTGTCTCCCCTCAGAAACTCTCATTGGCTCATTTCCCCCCTCATTTCAGATCCCTTAGCCAAGTATTTATAGTCTTCTGTAACCCACTTCTAACTCACCTACCCTAATTCATCATACCATGCTGTAACCTGACTTCCTTTCCTGAAGTACACATCTGATATGTCATAACATGTAATGTGTATACAGCCTCATTGCCTTCCATTCCCCACTCCTCTCTCTACCCTATATATTCCACTTCTAGCAGATTTTTCAACTCCACCCCACACTCTTGATCAAGCTTGTTCCCTAATCAAGCCCTGTGCTTTCTCCCCTCTGGACTTTCCTTCAGTCCACTTTCTCCACCTAGAATGTCATTCATTACCCTAACCCCCACACACACTTTGAAAAATTATTTTGAAATATTTAAGACAGTTTATAAAGGATAACATAGCCACCTGTGGATCTACCACCCAGCTGAAGAAATCCCATCCCGCCTTCACTTTAAAGGTAATCTCCATCTGAAAGTTAGTAATTCTCATTCTTGGTCATTCCATATACCTCTTTTAAAAATGGAATGGAATATAGGGGATGTATAGGAAGCTAAAGGACTGGAGGCTTTTAAGCCTTCCAAATAAGTAGTTTACAGCCCTTGGCAGTATAATTTGGTTCTAGAATTGGGACTGCTGATGAAATGAGAAAAGAGTTGTATATACAGTTTTTATTTTCCAGTGATAACTCAGAAACAATACAGTCTTCCTGGATTAAATTCAAGTAAAAACTTGTGGTTAGGGTTTTCTCTAAAAGATAGAAACATAGTGATTCAATTCTTCAGGCAGAGTAGCATCCAAAGATTCTTGAATACTGTTCAAGGCCCTCTGTAAAGACAGAACACCCATTAACATTTTTAGGATTTTATTTATTTATTTTTAGAGAGGAGAGGGAGAAAGAGAGGGAGCAAAACAGCAATGTGTGGTTGCTTCTTGTGTGCCCCTACTGGGGACCAGGCCTGCAACCCAGGCATGTGCCCTGACTAGGAATTGAACCCACGACCCTTTGCTTCACATTCCTATACTCAGTTCACTGAGCCACGTTAGCCAGGGCCACACATTAACTTTTTTTTTAAGTTTCTTTAAATTTAATTTTATTTATTATGCTATTACAGTTGTCCCATTCCCCCCCTTCATTCCCCTCCACCCTGCACACCCCCTCCCACCCACATTCCCCCCTTTTAGTTCATGTCCATGTGTCATAAGTTCTTCAGCTTCTACATTTCCCACACTATTCTTGCTCTCCCCTGTCTGTTTTCTTTCTATTGTCTATGCTACTTATTCTCTATATCTTTTCCCCCTCTCTCCTCCTCCCACTTCCCTGTTGCTAACCCTCCATGTGATCTCCATTTCTGTGGTTCTGTTCCTCTTCTAGTTTGCTTAGTTTGCTTTTGTTTTAGGTATGGTTGTTACTAACTGTGAATTTGAAGTCTTTTTTTACTGTTCATATTTTTAATCTTCATTTTCTTAGGTAAGTCCCTTTAACATTTCATATAACAAGGGCTGGTGATGATATACTCCTTTAACTTGACCTTATCAGAGAAGCGCTTTATCTGCCCTTCCATTCTAAATAAGAGCTTTGCTGGATAGAACAATCTTGGATTTAGATCCTTGCCTTCCATGACTTGGAATACTTCTTTCCAGCCCCTTCTTGCCTGTAAGTTCTCTTTTGAGAAATCAGCTGACAGTCTGATGAGAACTTCTTTACAGGTGACTGTCTCCTTACCTCTTGCTGCTTCTAGAATTTTAATTTTAATCTTGGCTAATGAAATTATGATGTGCCTTGGTGTGTTCCTCCTTGGGTCTACCTTCTTTGGGACTCTCTGAGCTTCCTGGGCTTCCTGGAAGTCTATTTCCTTTGCCAGAATGGGGAAATTCTCCTGTATTATTTGTTCAAATAACTTTTACACTTGTTGCTCTTCCTCTTCCCCTTATGGTACCCCTATAATTTGGATGTTGGGATGTTTAAAGTTGTCCTGGAGGTTCCTAAGCCTCTTCTCGTTTTTTTGAATTCTTGTTTCTTCATTCTTTTCTGTTTGGTTGTTCTTTCTTCCTTCTGGTCCACTCCATTGATTTGAGTCCCAGTTTTCTTCCCATCACTATTGGTTCACTGTGCGTTTTCCTTCATTTCACTTAGCACAGCCTTCATTTTTTCATCTAATTTGCAACCAAATTCAACCAATTCTGTGCGTGTCCTGATCACCAGTGCTTTGAACTGTGTATCTGATAGGTTGGCTATCTTCATCGCTTAAAAGAATTTGCTCTGGGGCTTTTATCTGTTCTTCCATTTGGGCCTTTCTATTTTTTTGGTCCTGTCATGCCTGTTACATATGAGGAGTGGAGCCTTAGGTGTTCATCAGGGCAGGTCAGCCCAGGTCACTGGGTTGTGATGCTGTCTGTGGGGGTGGGGTCCGAGGGGGAACTATGGCACTTGCTCTACTCTCTCTCAGATTTCAGTCCCTTTAGCAGCTTCCCCCAAGCAAACTAGTCCTTTCTGGTGCTGATTCCCATGTGGGTGGGCTTGTGTACATTCTATTACCCTGTGGGTCTCTCCAATGAACTCTCCTGTGTGGCTGGGAGTATCTCCCTGCACCTCCACCCCCACAGGTGTTTTTAATAGGTGTTTGGAGGCTTTATTTACCCCCGAGCTGAGGCCCTTGGCTGCGCAGTCCGTCTCGCTCCCCAACTTCGCCTGGTTTGTCTGCCTGCGAATGTGGGACTGCTTGGTCAGCCAGCCGCCCTGCGTGCCTCACTGGGTATGCCCACTCCATCATCCTCTGCCTTGTGTGCCAGGCCACTGCCTTGTGCACTGGGGTCCGCAAGACTTTGCTCTCCTCCCAGCGCCTGACTCTACCCCTCCTACTGGACTGGATGAATGTGTCTAACTCCTTGGTTGACAGACTTCTGTAGAGTTCAATTTTCTCTCAGTTCTGGTTGTTGTTTTTTTTTTTGTTGTTGTTGTTTGTTTCTAAATTTTTGTTGTCCTTAATTTGGTTGTGCGAGGAGGCACAGTGTATGTACCTATGCCTCCATCTTGACTGGAAGTCCCACACATTACCTTTTATTCAGGAAAGGTATTTCTGTAAGGCACCAGAAGAACAAGTCTGTTTACTTTGCTTTTTAATGGTTTACCAGTGCAGGGGCAGTTCTTGGAGAATCTAGATGACTGGATAGCTGCATGTCCATTAGACTCTCTCAAATATCTGGTTATGAAATGAGCTTTAGACAGATGCCACATAAGAGCTGGGCATCTAACAAGTGTGGCAGCACTTAAATTCCGTGATCTGTCTAATTGGCTGCAATTTCAGCTGTAAGCCCTCGATACCACCCAGAAGGGAGGCAAAGTTTATGTTCCATTGTGGACATTTCAAGGCCAGACCTGAATTCTTTCCCAGAGGGAAGGCCCCACCTCTTTATTACAAGTATGAACAAAGAGGATTCCTATAGTATTTTTCTTTTCAGGAAAATACATTGGAAACGTTTCAAGATTGTTTCTTTTTTTTTTTTTTTTTGGTTCTTCTGTCTAGTGGATTTGGTACCTCTTTTCTTTAAAGGAGGTGAAATAATTTTTTTTTAAAGACTGAAATAATAAAATATCCTTAGTGTATCCGTAGGTAAGAACGTCAGTGGGAAGGAACACGGGATCCACACTGTAGGTATTTTAAGCTTCAGTGTTAAATCATCTTATATTGCTGCAGCAAAATGAATGCTGTTTTTTAGTTTAAAATACTTCATACTAATCCCATAGGTCCCATTGTCCTAGGGGATCCCAATTTGCTAATCCCCAAACGTGAGTCTCTGGGGGCTACTGAGCCCTGCTGTCAAAAGTTACATAGTGGATTTAGTTAATTATTTCCACTACAAGTTCAGGCTTTTAGGACTGAGAAAGGGTCTCATCACTGCTTTGGCAATTCTTTTAATCTCGAATTATCCTTATATACCCCATTGCATCAGTAACAAACCCTCCCCATTCTTTAGTTGATCTCATTTCTTGCTATGTTCATAAGTTAAAAGTCATTCTTATGGACTTCTTATAAATTCCCTTCTCATCACCTGATGGCATATGTCTGTTTTCACCCATCCATTCCTCCTGTTCTCCCATCTGAGAGGAAGGAACTACACAACTTCTTGTCCAAAGTGAATCCCTCTACTTGAGCCTTTTCTTCATTGTTGTTCCAATACAGTTGTCTCCATTTTCAACCCACCATGTCCCCCTGTCCCTCCCATGCCTGCCTCCTACCCTTGAGCTCACCCCCTTTGGCTTTGTCCATGTGTACTTTATACATGTTCCTTGATGACCTTTCCCCCCTTTTCCTCCATTTTCCCTCTCCCCCTTCCTCTCTGGTTACTGTCAGTTGCTTCTTTATTTTAGTGTCTCTGGTTGTATTTTGCTTGCTTGCTTGTTTTATTGATTAGGTTCCACTTACAGATGAGATCATAGAGTATTTGTCTTTTACCCCCTGGCTTATTTCACTTAGCATAATGCTCTCCAGTTCCATCCATGCTGTTGCAAAGGGTAGGAGATACTTCTTTCTTTCTTTTTTTCTGCTGCATAGCATTCCATCATGTAAAATGTATTATGGATTTTTGATCAATTCATTTACTGATGGGCACTTAGGTTACTTCCAGCACTTGGCTATTATAAATTGTGCTGCTGTGGACATTGGGTTGCATAGATTCTTTTGAATTGGGGTCTCAGGATTATTTTTTTTTGTTTTGTTTTTTAAGGATGGATAAATTTGGCTTGATCACTGATATTGGTTGTCTGAGGAACTGGCTCTTTTTTTTTTAATAAACATTTTTTTTTAAATTTTACATATTTAATTTTAGAGAAGGAAGGGAGGGAGAAAGAGAGAGAGAGAGAGAGAGAGAGAGATACATCAATGTGCAGTTGCTGGGGGCCGTGGCCTGCAACCCAGGCATGTGCCCTGACTGGGAATCGCACCTGCGATGCTTTGGTTCGCAGCCCGCGCTCAATCCACTGAGCTACGCCAGCCAAGGCTGGGTTTCAGGATTCTTAGGGTATAATCCCAATAGTGGTATTGCTGGGTGAACAGGCAGGTTCATTTTTGGCTTTCTGAGGAAATACCATACTGTTTTCCACAGTGGCTGCACTAGTTTGCATTCCTATAAACAGTGCACTAGGGCTTCCTTTTCTCCATATCCTCTCCAACATTTGTTGTTTGTTGATTTGGTAATGATGG
>PVIA01017867.1:0-14401 GCA_004024845.1 Tonatia bakeri
AAAAAAAAAGATAAAAAGAGGACCCAAATAAACACAGTCAGAAATAAAAGAGGAGAGATTACGACTGATACCACAGAAATACAAAGGATTGTAAGAAATTACTACGAACAAGTATATGCCAAGTGGGGGCGGGGGCGGAACACTGGGTGAAATGGAAAAGTTTCTAGAAAAATATAATCTTCCAAAAGTGAATGAAGAAGAAGCAGAAAGTCTGAAGAGATAGATAATAGCTGGCAAAAATCAAAGCAGTAATCAAAAAACTCCTGGCATATAAAAGACCTGGATTGGAAACATAGAGGAATCTCAAAAGCATTTTAGGAAGAGCTAACCCCTAACCTTCACAGACTATTCCAAAAAATCCAAGAAGAAAGAAGACTCCCAAACACTTTTTATGAAGCCAGCATCATACTAATCCCAAATCCAGATAAAGTAAAAACAGAGAAAGGAAACTAAAGATCAATGTCACTGATGAACAACCCATATCATGAAAGAACATCTGATTGTAAGGGGAAATAAAATATACTATGTAGTAGGAAAAACAGTTAAAAAAACACAAACAGCTAAACAGCATAAACAGGTAGGAAAAACAGCTAAAAAAACAATAAAAGCTGATTTTAACAATATGTATATATAAATGTGTACACATATATACATATATATGTACACACATATATACATATATATATGTACACACATATATACATATATATAATATGTACCTGAGTGAAACAGGAGGGAAAAAGATCTATTAAAAGGGGGAAAAAGTACACACATTTCTTGCAAGCCCTTTATGGCTTATAGAGATGGAGGATCCTTTACCTCCCCAGAGAAGAGATACACATGAAGATGTGGAGAGGAGAGGCTACAGCTGGGGATGAGGCAGACTCTCTGTGGCAGGACTGATGCAGGCAAGGAGTTGAGGCAGTTGGCAATAGAGGGAAATTAGGGGCATGGTAAAAAACTCAGATATCTACTGAAGATTTTTTTAAATAAAATTTAGCTATACAGTATGTACTTTGTCTTTTTCCTTTGCCTCCTCCTAAAGACTTTGGCAAAAATCTATGTTGTCTTCCTCTTTATGAATGTAGATTTACTGTGAGAGAGTTGTCCAAGTGCTGACTCTTCAGCAAGAAGTGAGTGTGCAAGAGGGGTGCAGCTGTATCCAGTATAATTTTATGGAGGAAAATGCACCAGAATATTGCAGATGGCAGCAAGGTAGGTGATAGTGGAGCCCAGGTCTCCCTGTGCCCAGCTGGAATACCTAGCTGATCTGAGGAACAGAGTGAATAGCCAATGGAATCCCAGCTTATATAAAGTTTGGAGCCCCAAAATTGTAGAGGACATTGAAAAACAGATGATAAAAAGATTGTGCTGGGACAGTAAGGTACCTGGGATCTGTTCAGGCACCTAGGCCACTATGGCCCCAAGCCCAGTACCTGCCACAGGATATTTGGAGGAGAGTTAGATCACTAGCTCCCTTCCCTACCACAGCAGGGAAAGCAGCCTGGCACCAGGAGGGATATGGATGCTGGAAGTTGGGGAGAATAGAGACAAAGTGGGAGACACACAGAGGTCATACACATCCCCTGCAACTGTGAACTCTGGATAGAGAAACTGGGGTGCTGGGTGACACCTAGAGAAGGGAGAAGAGTTGGGCAATGTTGGGCACTGACCCAGATACTCTCCAGACTGATTACAAAGTTGGGCTGTGTGAAAGACTGTGTTCTTAAGATGATGGGCAGCTGCTTTGTAAGCAACTCATGCACAGTGGCTGGCTCACCTGGAGGATGATTTGAGCTGCATGCCAGGGCTGGACCTGTGATGCACACCCAGAAAGTAAGTGGCTAATAGGGTCCATGTGCCTGGGCCTGACCCATGCTGCCCACCAAGAGACTGGGTGGCCAATGTGAGCCAGGAAGCTCATGGAGGACCCTGGCTGGAGGCAATACAACTGTAAATACTGTGGCCTAGACATGGTCCTCATCCTCTCAAAACCATAGGAAGGGCAAAAAGCAAAACCAAACCTCCCTCTTCCTGTGGCATCAAGGAAGACCAGCACACTCGCTCAACAGGTTCAAAGTCAGCAGGAGTCTATTTCTTTTTCTTTCCACTCTATTTTTCCCTTTTTTTCTTACTCCAACTAAAACAATAAGACGTAGAGTTATGAAAGGTCCAGAGACAGATCCAAATGGGGAGTCCAAGGCTAACCTCAAAAATTGAGAAACTGAGACAAACGTCACTTTGCTATCCCATAGAACTGGCATTTTATTGTTTATGTGTATTAGTATTGTTTTTTTTTCATTATTTTTACTACTTTTACTTTATTAGTATTTTTTGTCTTCCTTATGTTTAGTTTTCCTCATTTATTTCTCTGTTTAATTGCATTGTTTGATTTTCTTTATACTCTCTTTATTGTATTTTATTTTTTTAATTCAATGTTATTTTAATTGTTGTTCAAGTACAGTTTTTTGCCTTTTACCCCCATCCCAGCTGAACCCCCAGCCCTCCCCACCTCCCTCTCATTTCCACCCCCATTGTTATTATCCATGTAGTCCTTTATAGTTGTTCCTGCAAACCCTTCCCCTTTTCCACTGAAATTCCCTCCCACTCTCCTCTGGTCACTGTCAGCCTGTTCTCACCCAGTGTCTTTGGTTATATTTTGCTTGTTTATTTGTTTTGTTGATTAGGTTCCTGTTAAAAGTGAGAATATATGGTATTTGTCTTTCACCGACTGGCTTATTTTGCTTAGCATAATGCTCTCCAGTTCCATCCATGCTGTCGCCAAGGGTAGGAGCTCCTTCCTCCTTTCTGCTGCCTAGAATTCCATTGTGTAAATAGTACCATAGTTAAGTGCTGGAAGCAACCCAGGTGCTTGTCTTTATTGTATTTTAATTTTCCTTCTTTCACTTCACTCGTGTTCCAATAACACACTACTCTTGATCAGGTACTTTCTATTCTTGTCATCCAAATCATATATTTCTTGTCATGTTATCACTGTTCCAGTATTATTGTAAACAGTTGATGTTCCATACAATTGTACATATTACACAGCAACCCTCCCTGATCTTAGCCCACTTCACTTCAGTCCTGACCATTATTATTGTTGTGCTTAACTCTATTCTCTCTCACACTATACCCACTTTCCACCCTTTACTCTCACTATATCTCATTATCTAAGATTGCATAAGTGCTTTCCTCTCTGGATTTAGCTCAAAATCATCCTCCCCTCTAATAAGAGTCTTATATCTCTTTCACATTTTATAAAAAGTGGCTAGTTGAGGAAAATATCACACTTAACTTTATACTTATCCAAAGAATCTATCTCTTCTCTACTTGCTGGTATTTTAAATCCCATACAATACTCTCCCATTGTCTTAATCCATTTTGCCTTCTCCCTACCATTGATCACATACAAGAATAGGCAGGAGTTGCAAACATCAGCATATCCACTGGAGGAGAAAAACCACCAACAAAGAAATCACCCAGAGGTACAAAAAAACCTCAAGTACAAAAAAAGAGCCCATACAAATAGAAGAAAGAGCTAACCTAGAGCATCCAGACAAGGGGATCAGAGAGACCACACCACTGAATCTCATAGAATTCCTACAATAGAAGTTCACCCTACAAAGACAGCTAGCAAAGCAAAAAAAAATCAGGAAATGCAGAATCAAACAAAAGAGTCACCTACAATGGGCAGAAAAAAAAGCACACACAGTCAAAAGCATGGAAGACTCCCCAGTAAAAGAGCTAAATGAAATGGAAGTCAGCAAACTCTCAGATATATAATTCAAAATGATAGTTATAAAGATGCTCAAGGAACTCACAGACAACTACAAGCAACTAAGTGAGAACTACAAAAGTATGAAAAAGGAAATAGAAACTATAAACAAAAACCAGGAAGAAATGAACAAAAAAATCTTGGAAATAAAAAACACACTAGAAGGAATTACAAGCAGGCTGGATGAAGCAGATGATCAAATCACTGAGTTAGAGGACAAGGTAGAAAAAAGCACCCAGAAAGAGCAAGAAAAGGAAAAGAGACTTCGAAAAAATAGAAAAGTGGTAAGGTTACTGCAAGACAACATGAAAAATAATACTATCCATATAACAGGGATACAAAATGGAGAAAAAGAAGAGCAGGAATAGAAAACCTGTTTGAAAAACTAGTGATGGAAAACTTCCCTAATTTGATGAGAGAAAAAGTCATACAAATCTGGGGGAAAAGATAGTCCCAATCAAGAGGGACCCAAAGATCCCACCTGCAAGACACATTAATTAAAGAGCAAAATTCCAAAACAAAAAGAGAATCTTAAAGGCAGCAAGGGAGAAAAAGGAAGTAACATACAAAGGAGCCCTGATAGGAATAGCAGCTGATTTTTCACTAGAAACTCTCCAAGCCAGAAGAAAATGACAGGGAATATTCCAAGTAATGAAATCCAAAGGCCTGCAACCAAAACTACTTTATCTAGCAATGCTCTCAATTAAAATGGAATGCCAAATAAGCAGCTTGCCAGACAAAAGACTTATAAAAAACACACCTACTCCAAACCAGCTCTACAAGAAATGCTAATGGGTCTGCTTTAAGAAAAGGGAAAGAAAAAAGAGTGAGAGAGAGAGAAACACAGGTACAAAAAAAAAAAAAGGCAATGAATAAGTACCTATCAATAATAACCTTAAACGTAAATGGATTTAGTGCTCAAACTGAAGACATAGAGTAGCTGAGTGGATAAGAAAGCATGATGCACACATAAACTACATACAGGAGACACACCTCAGAGCAAAAGATCTACACAGACTGAAGGTAAGAGGCAGGAAACAAGTACTCCAAGCATGTGGACAGGAAATAAAAGCAGGGTGCCAATACTCATATCAGAAAAAATAGACTTCAAAAAAAAAGGGAATCCATAAAAAGAGACCCAAAAGGTCACTTCATAATATTCAAGGGAGAACCCATCCAGAAGCCATAAACATTGTAAATATATATGCATCCAATATAGGAGCACCCAAATACATGAATAAAATCTTGGAAGACTCCCAGAAAGATATTGACAGCAACACAATTATAGTAGGGAATTTCAAAACCCCACTATCATAAATAGATAGATCTTCCAAACAAAATATCAACAAAAATATTGTGACATTGAACAATCTGCTAAATCAAATGGATTCAACTGATATATAGAGAGCCTTTCATCCCAAAGAAGCTAAATACACATTCTTTTCAAATGCACATGCAATATCTTCAGAGAGACCACATGATCAGAAACAAAACAAGCCTCGACAAATTCAAGAAAATTGAAATCATATCAAGCATTTTATCTGACCACAAGGGACTGAGACTAGAAACCAAGCCCAAGGAAAAAACTGAAAAACATTCAAACTCATGGAGATTGAATAGCATTCTACTAAACAATGAATGGGTCAAGAATCAGATCAAGGGGGAAATCAAAAGTTTCTGGAAATAAATGAAAATGAACTCACAAAAACCCAAAACTTATGGGACACAACAAAGGTAGGCCTGAGAGGGAAGTTCATAGTGATACAAGTCTACATAAAAAAAAATAATAATAATAATAGAAACATTTCAAATGGCTAGTTGGAGAGCTAATAAACAACCTAAGCCTACACCTACAAGAACTAGAGGAACAGCAACGAAGGCAACCCAGAACAAGTATAAGGAAGGAAATAACCAAGATCAGAGCAGAATTAAATGACATAGAAACTATAAGCATAATTCTAAGGATCAATAAATCCAGGAGCTGATTCTTTGCAAAGGTAAACAAAATTGACAAGCCTTTAAGCAAACTCATCAAGAAAAAAAAAGACAGGATCCAAATAAATACAATCGGAAATGAAAGAGGAGAGATTACAATGGATACCACAGAAATACAAAAGACTGTAAAAAAATACTATGAATAACTATGCCAAGAAATTTGAAAACCTAGGTGAAATGGACAAATTTCTAGAAAAAATATAACCTTCCAAAACTGAATGAAGAAGAAGCAGAAAGTCTGAACAGACCAATAACAACAAAAGAAATTGAAGCAGTAATAAAAAAACTCCCAATACACAAAAGCCCTGGACCAGATGGTTTCACAGGAGAATTCTATGAAGCATTTAAGGAACAGCTAACTCCTATCCTTCACAGAATACTCCAGAAAATCCAAGAAGATGGAAGACTTCCGAACTCTTTTTATGAAGCCAGCATCAGTCTGATCTCAAAACCAGATAAAGACAGAACAAAAAAAGAAATCTTTAGGCTGATACCAGTAATGAACATAGACACTAAAGTCCTCAACAAAATATTGGCATACCACATCCAGCAATACATTAAAAAGATCATACACAATGACTAAGTGGGATTCATCGCAGGGATGCAAGGATGGTATAATATTCAAAAATCAATCAACATAATACCTCACATACACAAAAGCAAAGACAAAAATCACAAGATCATATCAATAGATGCAGAAAAAGCACATGATAAGGTAGAACACCCATTATCATTAAAACACTCAGCAAAGTAGGAATAGAGGGAGCATTTCTCAACATAAAGGCCATATATTGTGGGAGGGGCTCCACCCACAGGGCTCCCCCGGCCATCACGGATGAGAATAAGTCTACCAAGACATGATCCGCTTGGGGAGGAAAGGTGGCCAATCTCTCAAAGGAGAAGGTCCAGGAGCCTGTTTCTCAATGGGCTTTTATTGGGTTCATTTGTACAGGAATACAGATAAAGCTCATTAATCATTGTCAGGCAGTTAAGGATCAAACAATAGATAACAAAGTATGCTCAGGGCCTATTCTGAGTCAGTGTCAGATAGCTAAAGAGCTGTAAAACTTTGAGGAACAAACTTACTTCTTGCTTGGACCCTTATCATTTAATTGAGAGCGTTCTAAACAAAGCAGGTTTCACAGAATTTTACATATTCTTTCTTAGGCCTGATCACCCAGGGAACCCACCCTTTCCAGCACAGGGCTGCACCACTCTGTCATTGTTTCAGGCTTAGGTGGAGCAAAGGAAGTAAGGCAGCCAGGAGGTTAGGAGATATCTCACAGACAGAATGAGGACTCAGGCTTTGTGAAAGCCAAGGGGTGAAGGTCCATCACCCCCTTTTGCTGTAGCCCCCAAGTCCTTCCTTGGGGGCCTGCCACGTGATCATGCCTATCTTAGGTAGTTCCCACCTTTGGAGAATCTTACCCATCATTGGCTAACCAACCAAGCATTGGGGGCCAGTGATGGATGAAATAAAAGGAGCAGAAGCAGCGCTCCTGCCAGGGAGATAAGCTTTTGTCTTCTTAGTGGCTTACAGTCCAAGGTTGCTCCCTCAGCCTTAGTCTTGGCGGGGGTTACAGCTTCTGAAAGCAGGCAGGGCGGTTCCCAACAATATATGAGAGACCTACAGCCAACATCCTACTCAATGGGAAAAAACTAAAAACTTTCCCACTAAGATCAGGAACAAGACAAGGTTGCTCACTTTCACCATTTCTATTCAAAATAATATTGGAAGTCCTAGCCACAGCAATCAGACAAGGAAAGCCATCCATATTGGAAAAGAGGAAACAAAACTGTCATTTGCAGATGCCATGATAATGTATATAGAAAATCCTATAGACTCCACCAAAATCTACTCAATCTAATACACAAATTTGGAAAAACAGCGGGATGCAAAGTCAATATTCAGAAATCAAAGGCATTTTTGTATACCACCAATGAAATAAGAGAAACAGAAATTAGGGAAAAAATCCTATTTGCTATAGCAAGAAAAGTAAAATACCTAGAAATAAACTTAACCAAGGATGTAAAAGACCTGTACTCAGAAAATTACACAACACTCAAGAAAGAAATTAAGGAAGACACGAACAGATGGAAGTACATAGTGTGTTCATGGATGAGAAGAATTAACATCATCAAAATGTCTATACTGCTCAAAGCAATTTATAGATTCAATGCAATACCTATAAAAGTATCAATGGCATATTTCATAGATACAGAACAAATACTTCCAAAATTTTATGGAACAATAAATGATCCCAAACAGCTGCAGCAATTTTTTTTGGGGGGGGGAAGTAGGAGGGATCACAATACCTAATATCAATCTGTATTACAAGGCCACTGTAATCAAAACAGCTTGGTACTGGCATAAAAACTGGCATGTGGATCAATGGAACAGAATAGAAAGCCCAGAAGGAAACCCGTATTTATGGTCAATTAATATTCAACAAAAGGTACAGTAGCATGAAATGGAGCAAAGATAGCCTCTTCAAGAAATGGTGTTGGGGGAACTGGACAGCTACATGCAAAAAAAATGAGACCTGACCACCAATTTACACCATAAACAAAAATAAATTCAGGGTGGATAAAATATATAAATATAAATCTTGACACAATTAAAGTCCTAAAGGAGAACATAGGCAGGAAAATCTCAGATATTACACACAGCAATACTTTTACTGATATGTCCTCTAGAGTAAGGGACATAAAGGATAGAATAAGCAAATGGAATTTCATCAAAATAAAAACCTACTTCACAGCCAAAGAAAACAGCATTAAAATGAAAGGGAACCAACTGTATGGGAAAACATATTTGCCAATGATACGTCAGAATTACATCAGACAAGAATTTGATCTCCAAAATATATAAAGAACTCACATGACTTCACTCTAAGAAGACAAGCAACCCAATCAAAAAATGGGTAAAGGACTTGAACAGACACTTCAACAAGGAGGACATACAGGCGGCCCAGAGATATATGAAAGGATGCTCACTATTGCTAGCCATCAGAGAGATGCAAATTAAAACCACAATGAGATACCACTTCACAGTGATCAGAATGGCCATAATAAACAAAGCAAGAAATATCTTGTTTTGGAAAGGGTGTGGAGAAAAGGGAACCCTAGTGCACTGTTGGTGGGATTGCAGACTTGTGCAACCACTATGGAAAACAGTATGGAATTTCCTCAGAAAACTAAAAATGGAACTTCCTTTTGATTTATCAATTCCACTGCTAGGATTATATTCTAAGAATCCTGAAACACCAATCCAAAGAAAACCCATGCCCCTCAATGTTCATAGCTGTGCAATTTACAATAGCCAAGTGTTGGAAGCAACCCTAGTGCCTATCAGTAAATGAATGGATTAAAAAAACCAAACCAACCATGGTACATCTACACAATGGAATTCTATGCATCAGAAAGAAAGAAGGAGCTCCTATCCTTTGTGACAGCATGGATGGAACTGGGGAGCATTATGCTAAGTGAAATAAGCCAGGCTGTGATGGAAAAACACCATATTATCCCACCATTAACAGGAACCTAATCAACAAAACAAACAAGAAAGCAAAGTATAGACAAACACATTAAAATTAAGAACAGGCTGACAGTGATCGGAAGGGAAAAGGGAGGGGATAATGGGTGAAAAGGTAAAGTGTTTACAGGAACAATTATGAAGAACATATGGACAATAACAAGGGAGGTGGAAATGGGGTTGGTGGATGGGAGGGCTGGGGTGAGGGTAAAGCCAGAAAACTACTTCAACAACAATAAAAAAAAAAGAGAGAAGAAAGAGAAGAGATTACAATTGATACCACAGAAATACAAAGGATTCTAAGAAATTACTACGAATAACTATATGACAAGGAATTTGAAAACCTGGGTAAAATGGATAAATTTGTAGAAAATATAATCTTTCAAAACTGAATGAAGAGGAAGCAGAAAGCCTGAACAAATAACAGCTGATGAAATCAAGCAGTAATCAAAAACTCCCAACACAGAAAAGCTGAGGACTGGATTGTTTCTCAGGAGACTTTTGCCACCTCTTAAAGAAGAATTAACACCCATTCTTCTCAGATTATTCCAAAAAATTCAAGAAGTTGGAAGACTCCCAAACTATTTTCATGAAGCCTTCTTTATCCTAATTCCAAAAGCATATAAAGGCACTACAAAGGAGGAGAACTACAAGCAAATATTGCTGATGAATATAGACACTAAAATCCTCAACAAATTATTGGCAAACTGCATCCAGCAATAGCTTAAAAAGATCATACACCATAATTAACAGGGATTCATCCTAGGGAAGCAAGGATAGTACAACATTCAAAAATCAATAAAGGTAATACATCACATAAACAAAAGAAAAATCACATGATCATAAAAACATATTTGTAACAAACATTTGATAAGGTACAGCACCCATTTATAATAAAAAAACACTCAGGAAAGTTAAAGTTCAGGGAGTATTATTCAACATGATAAAGACCCTATATGACAAAGCTACAGCCAACATCATACTCAGTGGGCAAAAACTAAAAGCATTCTCAGTAAGATCAGGAACAAGAAAAGGATGTTTGCTTTCACCGTTTCTATCTAGCATAGTATTAGAATTTCTAGCCACAGTCATAAGACAAGAAACAGAAATTAACATTTTTCAAATTGGAAAGAAGGAAGTAAAACTATCACTATTTGTATATGACATGATAATGTTCATAGAAAACCCTGTACTCCACCAAAAAACTACTGAACCCAATAAGCAAATTTTGAAAAACAGCAGGGTTCAAAGTCAATATTCAGAAATCAAAGGCATTTTTATACACCAGCAACAAAAGATCAAAACCATAAGTTGGGGGAAAAAATTCCATTTGTTGTGGCAACAAGAAAAATAAAGCACCTAGGAATAAACCTTATGAAGCAGGTGAAAGACCTGTACTCAGAAAACTACACAACACTGAAGAAAGAAATTAAGGAAGACGCAAATGAATGGAAGCATATACTGTGTTTATGGATTGGAGAAATTAATATCATCAAAATGCCCATATAACCTATAGCAATTTATAAATCAACATAAACCCTATTAAAGTACCAAAGAAATATTTCATAGATATACAATATTCAAAAATTTATACGAAACCCCAGACGACCCCAAACATCCATTGCAATTTTGAGAAAGAAGAACAAAGTAGGAGGGATCACAATACCTGATATCAATATGTATTACAAGGCCACTGTAATCAAAACAGCCTGGTACTGGCATAAGAACAGACACATGGACCAATGGAGCATAATAAAAAACCCAGAAATAAACCCAATTCTCTACGGTCAATTAATATTTCACAAAGGGGTATAAAATGGAGGAAAAATAGCCTCTTCAACAAATGGTGTTGGCAGAACTCGACAGCTTCATGCAGACAAAAAAAAAAAAGAAAGAAAGAAACTCGATCACCAACTTACATCATACACAAAAATAAATTCAAGGTGAATAAAAGATGTAAATATAAGTTGTGACACCATAGAGGTCCTTCAGGAGAACATAGGCAGGAAAATCTCAGATACTCCATGCAGCAATATTTTCACCAATATGTCCCCTAGGGCAAGGGACATAAAGGAAAGAATAAACAAATGGGATCACATCAAAACAAAAAGCTTCTGCGTGGTTGAAGAAAATATCAGCAAAATGAAGACAAAACCAACCATATAGGAAAACATATTTGAAGATAATAACTTGGACAAGGGTTTGTTCTCCAAAAATATATAAAGAACTCGCATGACTCCACTCCAGAACAACAACACAAAATAGGCAAAGGACTTAAACAGACACTTTTCCAAGGAGGACATACAGAGGGCCCAGAGACATATGAAAAGATGCTCAGCATCACTAGCCATCAGAGAGAAGCAAATTAAAACCACAATGAGATACTACTTCACACCATTGAGAATGGCCATCATAAACAAACAAACAACAAACTAGTGTTGGTGAGGTTGTGGAGAAAGGGAACCCTTGAGCACTGTTGTTGGAAATGCTGACTGGCACTGTCCCTGTGAAAAATGCATGGAATTTCCTTAGAAAACTAATAATGGAACTGCTTTTTGACACAGCTATATCACTGCTGGCATTATATCCTAGATCCTGAAACACCAATTCCAGATAATGTATGTACCCCAATGTTCATAGCAGCACAATTTACAATAGCCAAGTGCTGGAAGCAATCTAAATGTCCACCAGTAAATGAGTGGATCAAGTAACCATGATACATTTACACAATGGGATACTATGCAGCAGAAGGAAAGAAGGAGCTCCTACCTTTTTATACAGCATGGATGGAACTGGAAAGCATTATGCTAAATGAGATAAGCCAGGTACTGAAAGACAAGTACCATATTATCTCACCATTAACAGAAATCTAATCAACAAAACTCACAAGCAGGCAAAATATAACCAGAGATATTGAAATAAAGAACAAACTGACAGTTATCAGGGAGGAGGTGGTAGAGAGATAATAGGGGAAGGGCCAACAAGGGACATGTGTAAAGGACACATGGACAATGCCAAAGGGGATAGGTTTGAGGGCAGAAGACAGGATGGGTGGGATTGTGGGCATCGTAGGATGAAAATGGAGACAACTATACTTGAACAATAAAAAAAAATATTACAAATAATGATCCTTCAAAAATTAATAGTATTTATGACTAGAAAAAAAGAAATAAAGAAGAATAAAAAAGAAAAAAGGGAAAGAAAAAAGAAAGGGAAAAATATATAAGCAAAAAATTAAGGTAGAATAAAGCAGGCTTCACCTCAACAGAGTTTAGTGGTTGTTGCGATATCACTGAATATCCTATTTGTGAAGTTTGTTGGATCATGCTCCAATGTTTTCTGATGCTGGACACTTAGCATGTATGTTTTGGGCCCATTGAGAAAGATTCTGGCTCAAGCCAAGGTCAGATATTGTCCATGCCTTACCCTCAGCAACATGCTTGAAGCTACAAACAACCCGCAGTTTGTCACTTCCTCTGCTGGAACTGTATGCACACAGGAAGGACCAAGCTGTGCTCCAAAATCTTTTACCAGCGCCAGGCCTGGGGTCAGGCCAGCAAACTTCCCAAGGCACCCTAAGACTGCCTGCTGCCTGCTTCCAGGTGCCTCCTAGGCTCAGGCACTGGATTTCTCATAAGGGGAAGGTGCCATTCAGACTTCAGGGAAGGTGGTGGGTATGGTCCCTCACCCTGGAGACATATAACTGAGTCTGTCCCAGATTTTGCCCTAAAATTGGAAGGGCAGAGCCCCTAGTAATCAGGCAGGCGGAGCCTTCAGAACCCAAAGTTTAGGTCTGCCAGAAACTGAGAGGGTGTTTCTATCAGATCTCCTGTGAGGGTAAGTACCAGTCGGTTCACAGGAAAGTGGGGGAAATACACCTGCCCTAACACCAGTCACTCACACCCTCTGAGTCTTCCAAGACTCTATGCCCCCACCTATGCCAGTGATTCCTTAAACAAGCTTAACATCCACATGGTGTGGCAAGAGGATTTCCAGAGCATGGGGTAATCATTTTTCTCCAGGCTGGTAATTTGGATGGATTGTTCCACCCAAGGAAAATGACTCTATGATATCTGAGTATGACTCAGCACCAGGATCTGGGCAGCTGTTTCCACATGCCTCTCCCCAGATTCATAATCACCATGCCCTCCTCAAGTGGCTCTAGTCTGTATCACCCAACCTCCACCAGATCCCAGGGTGAGTGGCTGCAAAAACTTTTTTTTGCACTTTAAGAGGGTGCCTCTATCATCTACCAATTCTTCCTCTTCTGGCGGACAAAAAAAAAAATCCACAATTTTTCACAGTCAGCTGCTATGTTCATGCCAATCCCCAGATATTGTGCTCTGGGATGGGGTGCCCAGCCTGGGGTTTAGGCCCTGTGCCTCTCAAGAGGAACCTCCTGCAGCTGAGCTATCCCTCCAGAGGCACCTCAGCCATTGCCTATGGGAGTGGAGCTAGCCTCTTTTACCTCACCACCCTTTCTACTAGTCTCTTGGCTTCTGTTACAACCTTGTTTATAAGATTCCTCTTCAGCTAGTCTTTAGTTGGTTTGGGGGGTTATTGTCCTCTGCTTTAGTGGAATTTCGAGTTTGATCCTGGAGGGGCATTCAAAATCCACCTACGTACCCCACCATCATCTTTATTTTTTAAAATTTTATTTTAATCATTGTTCAAGTACAGTTTTCTCCCCTTTACTCCCAATCCAGCCCTCCCACCCCTCCCTCCCAACTTCCCTCCCATTACCACCCTCCCCCTAGTTTTTATCCATGTGTCTTTTAACTTTGTATCTGTAAACCCTTTGCTTTCCCCTGAAACTCCCTCTTCTCTCTCCTATGGTCACTTTCTGCCTGTCCTCTATTACAGTGTCTTTGACTATATTTTGCTTGTTTCTTTGTTTTGTTGTTTAGGTTCCTGTTAAAGGTGAGATCATATGGTATTTATCTTTCACTGCCTGGCTTATTTCGCTTAGCATAATGCTTTCCTGTTGCATCCATGCTGTTGCAAAGGGTAGGAGCTCCTTCTTTCTTTCTGCTGCATAGAATTCCATTGTGTAAATGTACCATAGTTTTTTGATCCATTCATTTACTGATGGG
>PVIA01017868.1:0-14402 GCA_004024845.1 Tonatia bakeri
TGCACTCCCAGTTGTTGATTCCAGTCCGGAGGGTCAGAGCGCCTGCACTCTGGCTTCAGAGAATGGCCTACCTTTGTGGTCAGAACTGCCTCTCAGAGGAAGGGGCGACACCCAGCTTTGCTTCTAATAGTCCCACACCCTATCTATGCCATGCCTGGAGATATTACCAGGGACACATTCTTAAAATCCATACTTCTTGGCCTGGCCAGGTGGCTCAGTTGGTTGGAGTGATATCCCATACACCAAAGGGTTGAGAGTTCGATTCCCAGTCAGGGCACATATCTAGGTTATGGGTTTGATCCTTATTTGGGGCACATATGGGAGGTAGCCGATCAGTGTTTCTCGTGTCAGTTTCTCTCTCTCACTCTCCCATCCTCTTTTTCTTAATCAATAAACATACCCTCAGGTGAGGATTAAAAAATCCATACTTTTCTTTTTATTAATTTTTAGAGGGAGACAAGAAGGGAAAGGCAGGGGAGGTGGGGAGAGGAAGAGAGAGAAAGAGAGACAGACAGATATTGCTGTTCCACTTATTAATGCATACATTGGTGACTTTTGTATGTGCTCTGACCCAGGATGGGACCCATAGCCTTGGCCAATTCAGAGGGCACTCTAACCAACTGAGCTATCTGGCCAGGGCCAAAATCCATACTTCTTGACTTTTCTTTTTAAAAGGGCTTCAACTTAATAATAATCATCCTGATAAGGCAAATATTTAACAAATACATAAAAGATGCAAAAATGATTTTTAATTTCATATTTGATGCACTTACACAGTTGAAGATATTTCTAAATAAATAGAAAATTGCTTGCTTGTTTAACAAAAATAATACATGAACATGATGGCAACTCAAATATACTGAAATTCCAACCTTCTTACCACAGCTTCCTTCTCCAGAGAGTTCTCACTGCTGTGATGTTAACAGCGTGATTCTCAACATCATGCTTATCCTGCTATAGCAGGACATACCCATTGTAGACATTTTTACCTCATTAACATGGAAAGGAAGAAAAAATTCCAGTACTTTTCCTCCTCATGTTCCCAATATATAATATTCATTTTATTAATTCGCTGCTTCTCTTTGGTAACTTCATGTAATTTTGCTAGACTATGGATAAGGGAAGTGGCTAGAAACACTGGGCCTGGACACAGACCACCTAGGCTGAAATCCTTGTTCTTTAGTTTATTAGCTCCATACCCTTCCTCGGTTTCTTCATATGTGCCTCAGTTTCTTCATCTGTAAACCAGGGGAAAGGATAATACCTACCTTATGGGGTTGCTTATGATAATGCAAATAATAATGCTTTTGCTGCTGATACATTTGGTGAGGGGACATGTCTAAAATTTATAAATAACTGTGAGACTCAACACCAAAAATACAAACAACCCAATCAAAAAGTGGGCAGAGGATGTGACTAGACATTTCTCCAGAGAGGATGTAAAGATGACCAATACACATATAAAAAAGATGCTCAATATCACTAATCCCCAGAGAAATGAAAGTCAAAACCACAATGAGATTTATCACCTCACACCTGTCCACATCAATAAATCAATAAACAAGAAATGCAGGGGAGGATGTGGAGAAAAGGCAACACTCACGTTCTATTGCTGGGAATGCAGTCTGGTGCAACCACTCTGGAAAACAGTATGGAAGGTCCTCAAAAAATTTAAAATGGAAATGTCTTATGACCCAGTGATTTCACTTCCGTGTATATATGAAGAATCCCAATCTCTAATTCAAAAATATATGCACCCATATGCTCATGACAGCATTATTTACAATAGACAAGCTATGAAACCAATGTGAGTGTTCCTCAATAGAAGAGTGGATAAAAAAGCTGTGGTACATATATACAATGGAGTATTATTTGGTCATAAAAAAGAGTGAAATCTTATTTGCAAAACACTACAAGGCACCATGTCTGGCGTAGCTATGCTAGCATCTGATCAGGGAAATTAGGAGCCTAGAAACAGGACAAATATATCACTATTTACCTTAATTTTTTTAAAAAAAACTTATATCAACTCTTTTTGTAAAATAAGAGGTCTTAGGTTAATAAAACTGTTCAACATTAGCTAGCACAAGTGAACTTTTTCCTTAAGTAAAAAGGATTTTCATGTTTTCAGTCATACAGGCTGAGTTATTTTGTAAAGCAGTCTATTTTCAAAGTACAGAACTGTGATTTTCAAAAATTGCATGATTGTCTTTTTAAATATTAATTATTGGTAAATCCATTGCATATGCAATATATAATCTTGCTTAAGTTTTACTTTGAATCAATTAACTTATTACCCAGTACATTGAACCTAGCCATCTTTACAGCATTTATAATTTTGATTTTGATGTGTTCATCTCTAATTTATCTGGTTTACCTAGTAATCCTGATAATGTAATAAAATTATATAAAATATAGTGCCTGTGTATGTGTAGACCACTGCCAGTGATGGAAAATAAGAAATCTAAGAACCTGTAAGTGGGGAATTTAATTTGGAATAGTGAAGAACAGGAATTTCCTTAAATTTATACCTTGACATATTAAACCTATGTAAGAATACAAAAAAAAAAAAAAGAGGTTTTGTGATAGAACAAAATTACTGTATATATTTGCTTGAGTGAATATGAAGTCTTACCTGGAACTTTTTCAAGCCCTACATTATTCATGTGATTGTGTATGCATAAATTTGGAGAACTCGAAGAGTTCTCTAATACATTCTTAAAAAGTTAACCATTTGTTCCTCCTGCTTCAGGCACTGTTGAGTTCTTCAGTTCTCTGAAGTTACCGACACCAAAACCTGTAGATGTCTTTGCTTTGTCTGGCTGCCTACAGAGGGCATGCTTGTGAGGGAAGCACCATGCTTTCCACTACAAAGTGTGGGGATGACTCAATGAAATCAACAGAATACCTCCCTGGAATAGATTATCTACAATTCTGGATGTTTGATAGCATGACTTTTTGCAGTAAGGATCTCTATCTAAAGTTTAGGGAATAAAAGGCTTGCTAACTTATGGCACTATTTTACATATAACAATTTAGCAAGAACAAATTCTAAATGACAATCTCCCGGTGCTACCACAATCCCACCACGGTGAGCATGGTACAGCCCAGCCACTGCTATGGCACTGAGATGCCCTCAGCCCTTCCAATATGTAAAACGGAGCAGGGAAGATTCACATGTTTTGCTGTTTCAAAGCAACATTGAGTATTTATATATTGAGTAAAAATAAAAACAGAAACAACTATATGAGAAAGGTGCCCACCATAGCTTTACTTACACTTAAGTTTTAAGCCAACTTAAAAAATAAAATTACCTATGGAGAGGGGTCCACAATTGATGTAAAGTTATGCAGGCATCTAAACATGAAAATATTTTCATTAAAATGAAAATGTTTATTATGCTATTAAGCAAAAGGGCACACAATGGTGTTGATCACAACTCATTAAAAAAATTAGGCATTTCTGGGGCTGAAACTCACACCTTGCTTTACTTTCAGAGTTTACTTCCTTCAATATACCTGATCTCTCAAAAGAGTTGGTATATTGATCAAAACTCACTGTAAAAAATGTCTTACAAAATGGACACAGAGTAGACAGGTTATTTTGTCTTAACTATATTGTTATAATTTAGTGCCTTGTGGGGGTGGGTGGTTAATGGTTGAAGACCTGCCCTGGGAAGGAAATACACTCCATTTATTTTGGACGTGTGAACACTTAAGACTAGATGGCTGTGCACACTGGTGATGACAAAAAAGGTGACTGACTATCTTTGCCTTAATACCAGTTTAAATGGGCCAAGTGGTCAAAATGTTCTATAGTTATTGCTTAAGGTAAACTCATTCATGAATGTGCAAATCTAAGTTTCTATTCAGATAAGTTGGGGGCCATGTAAATATATGCTTTATCAAGTAATTGACTTTTTATAAGGAATTTCCATTGGTATTCTTTAAAAAGTAAATTTAACTAATGCATTTACTATTACTTCATTGGGAAGACTTGGTTTAAATAACCTCTTGGGTAAACTTTTGTTGCTTATAATAAGATATACCTGTGCCAAAAAGCAGTTTTTGAGTTAATTTAAATTTTTCAGTTGGTCATTTTCTGTTCAAGCTCAGCAAGCTTATCAGTAATTTCTTTAGTGTGTTTGTTCTTAGGAACAAATAATGACAAGATAAAAATTCTACACTATTTAAGCCCTGGCTGGCGTAGCTCAGTGGATTGAGCGCGGGCTGCGAACTAAAGCATCACAGGTTCGATTCCCAGTCAGGGCACATGCCTGGGTTGCAGGCCACGGCCCCCAGCAACCGCACATTGATGTTTCTCTCTCTCTCTCTCTTTCTCCCTCTCTTCCCTCTCTAAAAATAAATAAATAAAATCTTTAAAAAAATTCTACACTATTTAAACAGGTATTGTCAGTGCTTCATTTGTGGTTTACATTTTAGTTTTCATTCTATGCCTTCTCTGAAGTATTACTTGCTCTTGAGAAAACGATTCTCTCTGGTTCTAGTGGGTCAATATCTCACAATGTCTTCCATTGGAGGAAATGGGCAAACCACCCTGATGATCTGGTCTAAGCAACTTTCTCACAGCTGAAAGCTTTTACACCACCCTCCTTCCCCAGAGCAGGGTTGCCAGGGCTGCTACAGACTCCACATGAATGAGACAGTGGAGAAATCCAGACTGAACTTTTCAGCTAAAAAATATGTGACTTAGCCTCTTAGCTGCTTAGTTAAGAGGCACAGATGCCTTCCTGAAAGCTTAACAGAAGGTAAGAAATTTTATTTTAAAGCTTCATCTGTGCAGAGCAAAAGCACTGAAATGAAATCAAAGTGCAATCCTTTCAAGTTTTTTAACCAATCAGAGTGGTAAAAGGCTGACTTAAAAAATCCTAATAGAAATTTGCATGTTATTTACCTATTCTTTATAGGTAATTCATTAAATGAAAGGAACATAGGATCATAGATTTAGTAAAGATTTAACTCCCTTTAACTCATTAGGTCTAAATTATCCATGGGATATATAATATTTTAGTATCTATGCTCTAATTGAATAAGTTGAATGTTTTGTTACTTTATTTAACTATACCTAGACAATATATACCTCAATCATTGAACTATAGTCAAAAGGCACAAATACATAAACTTTTTTACTGCTTATTCAAAAACTAATTATTAAATATATTCTAAATAAAATGCATGATTGTTTACTTTGATGAAAATAGTATAGTTTATTCCCAGTGAATAATTATGAAATTTAATTTTAAGTGTAAACATTTATAATATTCTGGCCATGTCAACTTTTCTATTAAGTTTAAATCTCAGAAATGATGGATATGGAATACATAGTTGGGAAAGGAGGACATCTGCCTGGCCAGATGGATCAGCTAATCTAATTCTAGCCATAAATAAGTAGAATAAAAGCTATTACAACTGGATCATCTAACTTTTTAACCAGATACTAGATTTCTACAGTGATAACTCACAGGCTGGCATACTTACATATTTACTCTATATATTTTATTGAGCATCTAATCTATGGCAGACACTGAATAAGATATCAAGACACAAAAAGCTATCAAGATTTTAAAAGAACACATTCCTTTACCTAAGAAGCTTAAAATCTATTGGGCCTAAGCAGGTCTGCCAACTAATCATGAAAATACAGTGTTACCTACCTTCAGTGCAATAGAACTAGGTATGGTTTGTCATAGCATTAAAATGAATAGTCACTAATGGCTTCAGGTAGCTGAGAAAGCATCCCTGTACCTCCACCCCACAACATTTGTTTTTGGTAATAAAGATGTTTCTGTGTGAACTATAAGGAGATGAGCATCTTACACAGAGGATACAATTAATGCAAAAGCACAGACAGGAAGGACTGCAGGCTGCTGCAGAGCTTAAATGTTCATAGTAGCTAGAGTGCAGTTCCCCTTGCAAGCATGGCAAGAGATAAGACTCTTGCCACACAATAGTTCTTTTTTAAAAATATTTTATTTATTTATTTTTTAGAGATTGTAAGGGAGGGAGAAAGAGAGAGAGAGAGACATCAGTGTGTGGTTGCCTCTCATATGGCCCCCACTGGGGACCTGGCCCACAACCCAGGCATGTGCCCTGACTGGAAATTGAACCTGTGATGCTTTGGTTTGCAGCCTGTACTCAATCCACTGAGCTACACGAGCCAGGGCCACCACACAATAATTCTTTGTTGTCATTGTGGCTCTTGCTGTTTATTTTTTAATTGAATTTATTGGGGAGACATTTGTTAATAAAATTATATAGGTTTCTGTTTTACAGTTCTATATACCATCTGTATATTGTATTTTGTGTTAACCGCCTCAAGTCACATGTCGTTTCATCACCATTTATCTCCTCTTTACCCTCTTCTACCTTCCTCCACCCACACACAGGTTAATTCTTACATGGTCTTCTAAACCATGTTAAAGAGACTTAGTTCATCTTGTAGGGAAACTTATAAGTTTGTAAAATGACACGATGAGATCTTCCTTTGGAAATGGTTTGGAAGATTGACAAAAGAGGTATAAGAGTAGGACTGACTCAGATGTCCTAAGAGTTCATATTTGTCAGAATTCCAACAGATGGCATACTCAGCCCAGGATAAACCGCAGAGGGTATGTACATGGATTATTAATTTCAAAGGTATGGGTAGAGTGTAGGGTAATTACAAAGGATAGGGTATCAACTGGGTACTATTAGTGAAAGGATGAAGGGAATGAAAGGTTATAGGAACCAGAATGAAATGAGTCATGCAAACGTGTGGCATCAAATGGAGCAGTGACCCTGTATTGCAACATAGCCATCCTTAAAGACCTTATGGGAGGGAACCAGGGATTTAAGTACCCCACCCTTGCTTTATTCTCTCATTCCAATTTGATGCTAAGTCTCTCCATTGTCCAAACTGATCTGAAACCAGAGGACGGAGCTGCTCAGGACCAGGTGGGGAAGGTAAGTGAGTAGATCTTGAAAGACAAAGATATCCAATACTGTAGTGATTATAATTTCATAAGACCAAGAGAAAAGGTCAGGAATTTTAAAATATGTAAAAAGCACAATAACTACAATATCACCTAACTGTACAAAATAAGTGTTAAGTATTAGTCAAATATAAATCTAAGATCTCTAGCTTGAGTAACTGAGGAGATGCAAGGAGTGGTGTTAGTGACATCTTTCTGCCCATGTTGCTACCTCTGCTAATATGGATCATTTTATTCCCAATTCTAGATTTCTCTTCCATCTCCCATACATAGGCTCATCCTCTGTCAAAGTTCATACTGGTAATCCTAATGACCTCATCATCCCCATGGGTCACTGAACACTGAGTTCCAGCTTGTAATTCTCATCTTTGGTCACTCCTAGGTGATTACAAAATCCATGTTGATTAGACTCATCAACAACTAAATCTAATTTCAGCTATACTATCTCTGGATGACACCTGAACCTTAATATTATCATGCATTTCTGTACTTTAGAAACATTTTCTGTCTTAATTCCATCAAGAAATATTGCACATCAGTGTAAATTCTGACAAGATCTTATTATTTCAGCCCTCTCCTCTTATGTTTTATGAATATTGTCTAAATACATTAATTAAATTATTTACAAGTTATACTGGTGGCCCAGAGAAAAGAGGATTTATTTTGTCTTTCAAAATTAGGCTTCACAAAATTTATAAATATACACATAATTGAATACTGAAAGATAAGTTTGCCAGTTCTGCAAAAGGCAGAAAGACATTCTAAGTAGAGAGAATATTATGCTCAACCATATGAAGGTATAAAATACCATGCATGTTAGGAATTGCAAGCAGCTCATTTCTGGAAAGGATGGTAAAGTAAGGGATGACAGAATCCTCAGGTAGAAAGAATGAGAAAAGTTTATACTAGGTAAACATTTATTTTTATTATAAGGGCTGCTAGAATGGCACACCTGGAAAAAATAATTATCACTATGAATGAATCAATTTAGTAATGGATATTTAATAAGATAATAATATATTTTCATTAATATATAGGCAGGCCCTTATAATAGTCATATATGTATATGAACATGATCTTATCTACTGTATTAGTCAGCTTGGGCTGCCATAACAAAACACTGTAGGCTGGGTAGTTTAAAAACACAATGGGTTCTTCACACTTCTGGAGACTGGAAAGTCTAAGATCAAGGTTCTGGCAGTTTGGCTCCTGGGGAGAGCTCTCTCCCTGCCTTGCAGATTGCTGCTTTGTCCTCACGTGGCTTTTCTTCTGCCAGTTCAAAGAGAGTGTGAACTCTCAGGTGTCTCTTCCTACAGGAGATTAATACTATCAGGTCAGGGCCCTACCCTTGCAAAACCCATTTACCTTTATTTTCTTACTCTAAATATTGCCATTTTGGAGGTTAGGGCTTCAACATATGAATTTTGGAGGCATGCAGACATTCAGTCCATAACATCTGACTATGTCTAAGCTACTGAAATACTGAAGCCAATTATTCTACAAAAATAATCAGCAAGTTAATTGGCTATATCGACCAATACTTTGTATGTTCAATGCTAAATAGAATTATACTCTTTATTGTTTATGTTCAAAATATATAGAGTTGATTTTAAAATTTCTTGCATTTATCTTTGCAGACAGTTAAGTTCTGAATGCTCTGATGCTTTTTTTTAGTCAAAAATTTTCCTCAGCAGATGTCCATGACAGATGGACTGATTGAGCAGAGGACTGCGGCTCTTCCTCGAGAGTTTGCCAGACCAGAACAGTAGCTAAACAAGTCCATTGTGACAGTTTGAACTCCTACAGTGCTGAGCCACCACCTTGGAATTTACAGCTTACTGTCTCACAAATATCTGAAGTTGCATAAAATGCCAGAATAGTTTTCATCTGTGTCATTGTACCAGAATCTTCATTTAACTCCAAATCAGATATAGCATCATTATTCACTTTTGCTCATAAATTTAGCCAGGGAATGTTGTGTGCCATTCATCTGGTGCTTATTTTCCATGATGGATTTATAAAATTTACTTGAAAAGAATGACAAATTCTGTGTTGCCTACTATAGTCTGGTCATCCTGTCTTGCGAGCCAAGCACAGCATTTAATGTCAAATGCCGAGCTCTGATAGCTCAGTTTAGGTAGCTTCATCGTCAGCTCTCCCATCGATCCAGATGGAGCTGGTTTCACCCAATGTGTCATTTTTATATTAAGTGAACAGTTTCATTATTAAGTGCCAAAGAAATGAATTTGTTTTTATTCCTTTATGAATAAACTCTAGATCTCTTGGAAGCATTAAAAACATTTTTTTGGAGAAAAATTTTTAGGGTTTCTAGATCAAGATACCCATATTTGAAAAATATCTATTCAAATGTATCATTGTAGCAGGTTTACATTTTTGTATATTTTTTATTTTTTCCTAATTTTTTCTATCTAGTACATTAACTTTCCTAAAATTATCTATCAAGAATTTTCTCTTTAGTCAAGTTAAAGTAGCTAGGGACTATTTCTCCTTCCTCTAGGACATAAATCTTGTGTGTTAACATATCCTCTCCCCTGGTGCTCCTTGGCAAAGGAAGGGTAGAGATCCTGGAGTTCCGAAGTGTGGGCTGGTGATTGATTAATGATCGTATAAGAAGCACTTCTAATTGCTGCTAATGGGGCTTTCATGCCTCTCTCTGAGCACCTGTTATTTAATCTTTACACTTGTCTCCACCATTAAATAAAGCTCTTCAGGGCAGGACTATGTCTTATACATGTTTATATTCCCAGGCATTGATTAGTACATAGTGAAAAAAATGTTTACTTTCAAGAAGTATTATCTAGAGCACTTAAGGGTACTGTCTTCCAGTTCAAACAGATCTTATTTCGAGGCGCAGCTTTACTGCTGGAAATGTGGGTGATCTTAGGCAAATGTAGTCTACATCTGTTGTTCTCATTCCTACCATTATTCCCTTCTTTCTGTCACTGAACCCTGAGTTTCTCCCTCTTCTAAAGCAAGAGGATGTGATTAATTGGTCTGATCCCACCCACAGCTGGAGAGATAATCCAGGCAAAGTAACCTGGACCCAGCTCAAAGACAAGTACATCATCCAAGTCAGGCTTTTGCTGATAAGCCTGGCCTTGTCAAACTGTTGAAGAGAGAGAGTATCTTCTCAAATGACAGAAGCTGAAACAACTTAGTAATGAGTTTGACATGCTTTGTTTAAGGAGAACCACCCTGGATTGCAGGAGTACAGTGTCTCACAAGCAGTGAAACACTGGGATTTGAAGCAAGAGGGAGTTCTATAGAGGCACCTGGGAAACAGGGCATGGTTGGCTCTGAGATTTCCTTGTAAGGCAAGCAGGTCCTGTTCTCTAGGGTAAGGTAAGCTACGTCAGACAAGTTGGAGGATTGTGATTGGTGTATGTTGAACCTCTGGCAGGTGTTTCCCATAAATGTAGTGGACTTGGGTTTTGATTTATAATGTGGGCCAGCCACTAGGGTGCCCTCCACGAGTGGGTCCCAGTATAGCAGGGGTGTCAAACTCATTTTCACCGGGGGCCACATCAGCCTCACAGTTGCCTTCAAAGGGCCGAATATAATTTCAACTCCTTAACAGTTAAAGAGTAGTTACATTTATACAGTCCTAAAATTATTTTGGCCCTTTGAAGGCAATCTTGAAGCTGATGTAGCCCCGGGTGAAAATGAGTTTGACACCCTTGTGGTATAGGAATTAACTTTATCACTCTTTTCGGCTAGGAGTTAGCAGAAGGAGTCAGATGGAGCCAGGGTATGTAGTGTTCCTCTCAGAAGAAATGATATGGAAAGAACACAGGTTCTGATATAATCGTTTGAACCCCATGAATGCAGTCCTTGCCTGAATTCTACCTCTGCAATTTTGGCTATCCAAATCAATAAATCCCCCACTTAAAAAAAAATTATTCAAAGCATTTTGCTTAGATCTGATATTTCTAATTTAAAGGATCCTGATTAATTCACCGTGCTATTTAAACTATTTAAAAAGCTGTGTCTACTCATGTGAAAAAGGGATAATGCAGAACCTACAATTGGATTAAGGGGTTTTAATAACACAATGTAAAATTATACTTATGTATTGATAAACATAAAAATAAAAGCCAGTATTTGAACACCTCTCTCTTCCAGGCACTGTCCCAAATGCTTTATGCATATTAACTCATCAATCCCCCTAATGACTCTTTGAGTAAGGTATTTTGCAGATGAAGAAATTAGGCACAAAGAACTTAAGGAATTTGTTGTCTGCCATAGAAATCTCAAATTTTAAGTCAAGGATTCAACCTAAGGTCTGATTCCAGAGTCTATGCTCTTAATCAGGGTGTTATAGGTGTTATACTGTCCCTCATCAATGTTTATAAAACCCAGTGCTTGTCACAAAGTAAAAGTTCTACAAATTTATCATTTCTCCTATTATTTATAGGTATTCACTGAATAATTTGTTTATATAGCAACTGCTCACTTTCCTACAAATACATTTTCTGTTCTTAATTTTTAAAAAATTGTTATTTTATCACCATTTATCCCCTCTATACCCTCTTCCATTCCACCCACCTCCCTCTTCCCCACAATTACCACACTGTTGTTTGTGTTCATAGGATCTGTCTCCCTCTCTACTCCCACACTTGTTTTCTTTCCTTTTTTGCTCTATCCCTCCTACCAATGGTTCTCATATTGGAGCCTGCATGCAAATCACCTGCTGCGCTTGTTTAATTTGGGAGTGGGACTGCTAACCCATACCCAGAGTTCCTGGTTCCCTAGGTCCAGGTTGGCAAGTAATTAGCATTTCCAACAGGATTCAGGAGATGCTGCTGCAGGTGACCCACCCACCTCCACCACACACTGAGAACCACTGCTTTAAAGTTAGTAGTCACCTTGCAGAGACTCGTGTTGATTGCTTGTGCCAAGTTAAAAGGAGAAGGATTGAGGGAGATCATTCTTCCTCTCATAACACTGCTACTGTTTCTACAATGTGAAGGCTTCAAACAGGTTCATAGTCCCCTAAATAATCGAATTCCTAAAATTTCACACAGAGTTGCGTTAAGTATTTGTGTCTGAAATGCTAAAGTGAGATCACGGTCCATGTAGGAAAATGTGCTCATTTCACTTTGTGCGATAATAGCAGGTCAAGCTCTGTGTGTTTTTAATGGGCCTTTATTTTTTTCAAAAGTACATTTACTTTTTCCTCACCAGAGTGTTCCTAAGAAACCAGTATAACGTGCCTGACTCAGATACTCAAGATAAGACTGCCTTACAATTCCATTCTATATCCTAAGAAGAAATTCTTATCCCAAATTTCTGTAAGCTTATGGGGGCTTACATTTGTATTTTGTTTTATTTTAGTGCTTTCTGAATTCCTGAATTCCACTTTATATCCATCTGCATTTTGGCTTTAACCCAAATGTGGCATTCACTTTGTTTTCCTGAAATTGACCAAAAACAAAGAGAAACATTCATGGACTTGACTGAAGATTTTGGGAGGAGATGTGGGAAGCTTCACATTTTAACCAAAGCACCTGTTTACCACCGAATATTAGACCTCTCCACCCTGCCAAAATAATCAGTTCTTTGGCCACTGTCATCATTTAACCATTCCCCATTCCCCCTCGCTGACTCAAGTGAGCTAAGAGACTTGCCCACTAACACCAGACATTAAAACTCCCTTAATAGGAACTTAGACTTGAATTTCCAGAGTATTAGTGTTACTAATGGCACACGCACTTAAATTCACACAAAGATATAAATGACTAAACCTGTACATCCAGAATTTACAATGCTACAACTAACAAAAAAAATCTAGTCACAAGAATAGGGCCAAATTCCTGTTTCAGCTTCCACCTGTATGCTAAGACAAGACTGCACAAAGTTTCACAATGGTTTGCAGGGCTTCCCTAAAGGGAAAGTATAATACGTGCTAATAAACTGCACTTTCTGAAAATTCTACATTTCCAGCATAGTTTTCCCATGAATCTCCCAGAGAGCCCATTTCTGATTGTAGAATGTGGGGGAAATGAACAGAGTTCATGTAGACAAAGGTAGATTTGCTTCTCATTAAAACGAGACCAATATTTATCATCTGAGCACCAAAGTAACAATTTTTATCTCAAAGAACTTCTCATGGAAATAACGTCTTTGTTTTTTGCCCTAATAGCTCTTTACCTTGCACAGTGGTTCTCAATGAGAGTAGAGAAGAAAGAAGACATCAGTTTAGTTAGCTAGCTTCCTTAAAGCTTCATAGGCTGTGTCCACCCTCCCCTTATAGAGTGTAACTTTACTAAGAGATGCTTTTGAGGGGAGGAATGCACAGGATTAAAAAAACATTGAGACCCCTTCCCTATGACAGTACTTCTCAAACCTGGCTGTAGAATAAATTCACAGGAAGAACTTTCAAAGATAATACTCTGAGTACCAGACTAATTAAATAAGAATACCTGAAAGTGAGATTGGGCTTGAGATTTTGTTGTCTGGCTTTTCAAATAATTTTTGTTTGTTTGTTTGTTTTTTAGCTTCTGTATTAGTCACCTCAGGCTGCCATAACAAAATACCATAGATTGAGTGGCTTAGATAACAAAAATTTACTTTCTTACCATTCTGGAGGTTGGGAGTCCATGAGGAAGTTGTAAGCAAGGTAGCTTTCATCTTGACACCTCTTCTCTTGGCTTGAAGATTGTCACCATATTGCTTTGTGCTCACGGGATCTCTTCTTTGCTTTCCCACGGAAGGGTGGGGAGGGGCAGAAGAGGAGCAGGCTCTCAGGTGTCTGGTCTTAGAAGGGCACCAATCCCATCATAAGGACTCTGCCTTAATCTCCTCATCTAACCCTAATTACCTCCTAAAGGTCCCAGCTCCAATTACTATCATATATAAAGTTTCAACATATGAATATTAGGGGAACACAAACATTTAGTTTGTTATAGCTCCCCAGATGATTCCAATATGCTGCCAGGATAAAATAACTATGCTAAAGGCTACAAACTTTTTAATTGTTTTACATCATTAACTCTTCTCTGGCCCCTCAAAGTGTGCAGTACAAAGATTTGCCTGAGAAAGGTACTCCATAAATATTTGCTGAATAAATGAGTTGTTCTGTAGTAGGTAATTACATAGGCATCAACATAGTAGGAATGATGGGCCAGGTGCAGAGGGTCACCAGGGTGGGGAGCCCTGGGTGCCTAGCAACCTGCAAGACTACAAGCCCTTGCATGCGTACTCCCTTAAGCATTAACCCTTGGAGATGACATCTGGGCTTCAGCTGTGTTTCAGCTCCAGGACCAGAGAAGCAGCAAAATTAGAGCGACAGCATGGCTGACATTAGGACCAGCTACATTGACTAATGACTATCTGTCCTGGCACCCACCGATCAGCGGAGACCACCACCCTGAAGGAACACACCTGTAAA
>PVIA01017869.1:0-14399 GCA_004024845.1 Tonatia bakeri
CCCACCTCTACCTTCCAGCCACACAGCCTCTGGTGACACCAGCCTTGGGCCCATGACCACACCTTTCCTCAAGCCCTTGCCCTGGGCAGCACCACCTGTAATATCTCCTAGGATCAATTCCACAGCCCACTCCTCCAAGAAGATATTCCTCACACTCACACATTTCCCACACCCCTTGCCCTATCTGTCTTGGGCTGAAGACACACCCAGCAGGAGAAGGTACCAGGGCCCCACTTCCCTGGATAACTGACTGAGTGTGGACAGGCCAGGGAAGGATCCTATCACCCAGCACCAGGAGCACGGAGGGTGACCACTCACCAATCCATGGGAGGAAAAAGTCATAGAAATCTGAGGCCTTAGGGTCTGTAGGAGACAGAGATTAGATTCAGCCACACTTGGGGGATTTCCAAAAAAGGCTCATTGATCAGTAAGATGAGAATCTCAGTTGCCCAGATGTAGGTTGCAGGCCAAGACTCCTCCCCACATGGTAGCATGATCTCTTTGCTCTCAATAAGTCCCACCCTCTGCCAAGAATGCTCACCCCCTCGGCTGTACACGACTTTGGCATATTCAGGCTCATAGATGTTCAGGAAGCCAAGGAACTGTCCATACCAGAGTGGGTGGGCATAGGGGAACTCATGGGCCCAAGTTACTATCTTGTCCAGACTCCTTGTCTGCTGTATCTGTAATGGTGACAGAAGGACAGGCCAGTCAGGAACCCAGTATTACCAGCCACAGTGAGTCCCTCAGCCTGCCCAGGAAGGCCCAGGGAGTATACATCCCTCCTCCTACACCCTGTTCCCAGCCTGTCACCCAATCCTATCCATCTTTGGTTCAGTCCCCTCACCAGCCACAGAGCCACTGCTTTCCATCCAAACCACTCTCTTATTGTATTTAGGTTGACACAACAACCCCAATATGTCCAACCTGTGGTCGGTCACCTAGTGCCTGCCACTAACATTTTATCTACATTGCATCCATATAAAGAGATTTCTTTACAGCATTAAAGATTTTCATTAGGAAGATAATCCCAGCTTATTGTTCAAAAGGGAAACCACCATGACTCCATCCTGTTAAGTCATTTGACACATTTTTATTGAAGCCCTTCTACCTACAAGGCATTGTCTAGACGTCTCAAGAGAATGAGACAGACATGGTCCTGCCCTTTCATTCTATGGGGAAGACTGACTAGATAAGTAAACAGGTAAGTAAAATCATGGAGGCCATAGTAACTTGTAAAAAGAAAATAATCAGTGTGCTTCAAGAGAGACTACTAAGAGAGGGACCTGCTTGGATAACTGCTATCCACATGGCTTCTTGAGATGACATTTAAGGTGAAACCTGAAGGATGGTAAGAGGCTGGTTGTGTGAACATAAAGGGAAGGAAGTTTCAAGTTGAGGCAACAACAAGTACAGAGGCTCTGGGGTGGGAAAAAGTGTGGGATCTTCCAGCAGCTGCCTCATGGTGGGACAGTGGCCTGAGTTGAGGTTGGAGAGATCATTCCAAGGGTGGTGTGTGCCCCCTGTGAGTTTTTCTAACCACACCCACACACTTAGAGGTGTTCATATAAAAATATAGTACACTATAAATACCTTTCTAAACCTGCCTTTAAAAAAATTAACACATCTTGTCTTACTTTTCAAACTAGTGCATTTAACTGTCAATATTTTTTTATCAATTACATACCATTCCACTATGTGTATGTATCATTATGTATTTACCCATTTTTCTCTATTTTGGCAGGATCTTCAGATCTTTCAGTGACTTTCCCATTTGTCTCAGAATAAAGTCTGAACTTTGTCATTTGGAGGAAGTACATCTAACACTTATTAAGTGCTTGCTGTGTGCCAGGCCTTCCTCTTGGCACCTTACATCTTGACCTCACCCAATTGTTACAATAACTCTATGAAGCCCCTTTTCATAGAGGGAAGAAGAGCCTAAAGTACAGAGATCTGAAGTTCCTTGCCAAGGACCACATAGCCTGTAAGGGAAGTGGGATGGGAACCATGAAAGATGACTGCATGGCCAACAACCTTCAGAGTTTGATGACCTGGTTTGAATACACATTTCCCTTGTTGTTTAGATGCGTGAACTCGGGGATGTTCTTTAGGCTCTCTGAATCTTACTCTCCTCATCTGTAAAATGGGGGTGATAATACTTAGCTGACAAGATTCCTTCGGTATTAGAGAAATCATGCTGGGCTCATGTCTTACTAGGTTTGTCAGGTGGCATTCAAGGCCCTTAAGGGATAAAATATGCATGAAGGACCTACAGCAGGATTCTGCAGAAAGGTATGAAATATGCGTGAAAGGACTTAGAGCAGGATTCTGCACAAGCTGAGACCTCAGCAAGTACTTCCCTCCCCTTCAAGACCACCTCTCCCCAAATTCATCCTCCAAGCCTCCTCCCTGCATCTCCTGACACATCCTACTCCCAAATGCACCCAGCTACACTGAAGAATGTGCTCTGAACGTGCCCTAAGATACCTCCACCTATGGGTAAAGGACTAACCAAAACTTGTCCCCTGTCACGTGGAGGCTGACCTTGGCTTACACTCTCTTACTTTGTTTTATTGGACACTTGATACCTGTAAGATGTCAACTGTGTTGCTGGGCAACATGACCATAACAAAAATGAGCTCAGGTTGGTAAATAACATCTGGGCTAGGAAGAACCATGAGTGAACAATAAACACTTGATGGAAACACAGGCTTTTGTTTTCCTGAATGTAAGGCATGGCTCTTGCAGGAACCCTGGGATAGTCAGTGAGAGTCTGTGGGACTTGGGGAGTCTAAGACAAGGTGAACACACACCCCCCAATGTGGGTCTCATTTCCCTGCCCCTAGTAAGTCCCTTAGGAGCAGGTGGATGACTGATGGCTGATGTGGATGTTGTGAGGAATGCCTGAAGTGCCCTTGCTGGCAAGCTGCCCATATCCTTGGAGATGTCTGATGCTAACTGTATCTATGGCAGTCTTGTGTGTCTGAATGTCTAAAACTAAGAAGATATCCTGGGGTGTGGCATCATGTCTGTGCCTATGCTGATACCATTCCTTGCTCCACATATACCCTATAGCTGAGTACTGCCTGTTCCTCAACATCCAGCCTGAATGCCCCACTCCAGGAACCTCTCTATCCTAGACTGGGTGAAATCTGCCTCCTCTGGGCTTCTCCAGCACTGTTAGTACCTTACCCATGCTCTGCTTGGTGTTATAATTGCTTGCTTACATGACCAAAAATATTAATAATGGTAATATTGGCATTTATTGAGCATCTAATATGATCAGATACTGCACTAATCCTGATATATGAATTCTTTTGTTTAATCCTCAGAAAATCCTACAAGACAGACACTATCATAATTCCCACTTCATAGATGAGGCAGGAAACCTCTATCAAATGGTTGGTTAGTAATAGAAGTGGGATTCGCACCTAGGACTCCAGACTCTGCTCTGGGCCGTGAGTTCCAGGTGTACAAATCACATCTGTGGCATGTCCAGGTCACTGTGGAGCTCAGCACTGGGTCTCGGCAACAGTATATAGTTGATAAAGTGTATGCGGAACAAATGAACTGAATAGATGAAATGAAAAAGAGGAAGACAAGAAAGGAGGAGAGACAGCACAGAAAGCATCTGGCTAATGTAAACACTGGCCAGGGTTAGTCAGTCTCATGAGGAACCAGACTGAATTCTTGCTCAAACAGCATTGCAGATGTTTATTTGTTTTTCCCAGCTGGCTCTAAATGCCTGCACTGGGTAATCCACATTTGCTACTTATTTCTACATTCTCTCTTTTTTAAAATATTAGATTTATTTATGTTAGAGAGAGGGGAAAGGAGGGAGAAAGAGAAAAAGAGACACACTGATGTGAGGGAGAAACATGGATTTGTTGCCTATCATATGCACCTCAACAGGGGCCTGGCCCCAACCCAGGCAGGTGCCCTGCCCGAGAATGGAACAGTCAACCTTTTGCTTTGTGGGATGACACCCACCCAGCTCAGCCTCACCAGTCAGGGCTGCAATCTATCTCTTGACATAGGAAATGGAAGGGAACAGATGTGTATTCAGTATCTCCTATGTATTAGGTATAATGTAAGTAAATACACAGATTGCCTCATGCAGAATGCATAATTACTCCCGTTTTACAGATGAGAAAACTGAGGTTCAGATGAGAACTGATTTACCTATTGCTTGTAGGTTAGTACTGCTCTGACTCAGGTGAGAGCCCCTACATTTCCTACTGCACAGTGAAGTCTCTCAGAGCTGCTGTGTTCAGCTGTATAAATTGTGCACTGCACAGTCCCAGGGTGTTCCAATGATGTTGAGGTCTGTGCAAGTGCTTGCCCTGCTGTTCCATCATGGAAAGTTCCCTTGCATGGTCCTCACCCTCTCAACTAATCCATGTGTCTTCCAGGAAACTGCCTTGAAGAAGGACACTGAGCATCTGATAATATCTGACCCAAGCCATTTTCCCCAAGGGCCCTGGACACTGGGCTTGGTCACTTTGGTCCCCAGACAACCATCTTTTGCCTTCCCTGGGGCTCTTCTCCTTCCAGGCCCTCAGTAGAGTCCACTAAAATCTCCCCATTGATATTCTCATTCATTGCCTTGAAATTACCATCTTGAGTTTAACCCGGGGCTGGGGTAAGGGTGCTATAAGTGTTCTCACTGCCTTGATACACACAATGTCAAAACGTTTATCACTACACAAAGCGATAAACATCATTTCCATCTACCAGTAAGAGGGGCCTTCTGCTGTCCTTGACCTCTTATCTTCCTCCCTGCTGATTGGCATTCCTAGAAGTGCCCCCTTCATCCTGAGTGTCTCTTATTTTTCCACCTGACCTCCTGGGTTTTCCTCGCCAACTTAATTTCTAATCACAATGACTGCTGGTCTCCTCTCCATCCCTCCCAAGTCCAGGAAGCCCCACTGCCAGGGGCAGGGAGAGGCTTAAGTCACAGAGAAGCCAGACTCACAGGATCTCAAAGGTACAAGGACCTCTGGGCTGGCCTGGTTCATCTCAGCCCACTCCCTTCCTCTTCAGTCATGAGTGTGCCAGTCTGTGGCATCCCCGCCCAGAACAGGAGTCCCTGACATCATGCTGACCATGTCCACAGCTTGATCCAGACCCTGCCTCCCCATGCCTAGCTTTCTCCTATGTGCCCTTGATTGCCCCAGGAGCCTGGTAGGAGTGAGGAGAGCTCTCAGCACCTGATCCCACTACTGGAACTGCAGCCCCATTCAAAGCCCTGGTGTGTCCTCTGTCTGGGGGCTCACATGGCTGCCTGGCCAGCTCTTCTAAGTTATACAACTGGTCACACACCCTTTGGTCTGCCCACAGGCAGCCTGATCCCTCTGCACATCTATGCCTTCGTAGAAAAGTGCAGTATGGCCCAACCACACAGTACCCCACCCCTGGTCCCAGAGGTCTAATGGGATACTGTGGGGACCACCTTCCTCTTGGAATGGGCAGGTTTTTAAGTAAGGCCTATCCTCTCAATTCTTTGACTGCCTGTGCTTTTGCCCTCAGTACAAGACCTGATACCACCCATCCAACTTCATGCCCTTCTCCACTGGGCTGAGATAAGGAGAGGCCCAATGTCTCCATGCAGTCACAAGGGATGGTCTTTCCTGGTCAGGCAACTGTTATTCCCTCTCCCACTTCCAACACAGCTCAGATTTGTGGGTCCATTCCAGGGGCCCTAACCTCAGGCCAATAATGTCACTGAGTTCCCATTTTGTACAAAGTCCTCCCTGCCCCCGAGTGGAATGGGCAGAACCCTAGAAAAATAGGACATAAACCCGCCTCAAGGAAAGACATTCTGAGAATTGAGGAGGATGACAGGTAGATGCTTCTGAAACTCTAGGCTGCACCTGAGACCAAGAGAGAGAAGTTAATTCTGATGGAGAGTTCCCCCCTGCTCCAGGCCCTTCCTCCCATCACAAGTCCTTCTCCTCCTTTCTTACTTCCATTGTCACTTGGCCTAGGAATCAGTTTTTTTATCCTCACCCAGGGATATGTTTACTGATTCTGAGAGAGAGAGAGAGAGAGAGAGAGAGAGAGAGAGAGAAACATTGATGTGAGAGAAAAGCATCAATTTGTTGCCTCCCATACATGCCCTGACTAGGGGATCAAACTTATAACCTAGGTATGTGCCCTGAGAAGAAAATGAACCTCCAAAACCTTTTGGTGTATGGTCTTATGCCCCAACCAACTGGGCCAGGGCTGCACTTATGTTTTATGGCCTGATTTTATCCTGAATGAAAAGGCAGGAGTCCTGGGTCTACCCTCAACTCATTCCTGAGCTGTAACACGAACATAGGCAAATTCCTTGCCCTTTATGAACCTCAATTTTCTCATATACACATTAGGGAAAATAATCCCTCCCCTTTCCTTCCTATTTCTCAAGCTGCAGCATGTACCCAACCAGAGTAGATGGATCAAGCCCTATGGGAGTGCAAAGCTGTTGAGCCTGCCACAGTTCCCCAGGAAACCTTAGTAGTGCCAGAGATCATCGACCCCTTCATGCCCTTCCTGGTTCTAAGAGCCTTCACATACTTCTGTTGGAGGCAATAGCCAGAGCTAAGCCATGTTCCAGGCCCTTCACATACTTTCAAAGTGGGTTGTAGTGGGGAGAGATAGAGTGGAAAGGTGGAATTTGGGGATGAAAAAGAGCAAACTCTGATGTGAGAGTAGGGGAGCAAGGTGCCCATCCTAGAAAACTCAGCTTCACTGGAGGCAAGAGAAAGTGGAGGGGCTGTGGGAGAATAGGGATTGAAGGTCTCCCAAATGCCCCTCATACCACCATTAGGGTCCAATCTCAACCTTTCTATCACCTCCTCCTGTACTTGGTAAAGCCTCTCCCAAACCCCTCCTGGCTCCTCCACTTCTCCTCTCCATCACTCTCTCCTCTACCAATACCCCTCCCCACTCTCCACCATCCACTGTTTGTTCATTCAGGGATGCCTACTCTGTGCCAGGCTTTGTGCTAGACCCTGGGGGTACAGGGGTGAATCAGATCAGATCTCTATGCTCTAGGGGTCATGGTCAACATTGGGAAAGATGAACAAATAAACAGAAAATGACACCCCCCATGAAACAACTGCTGAGATACAGAGCATGAGGCTGATGCGAACTCCTGGTTACGCTCCCAACCCAGCCTAGGGAGGGAAGACTCTGGTCTCAGCTCTCTCCTCTAGACAGTAAGCTTCTTGAGAGTAGGGCCTGGGTCTGATTCACCTTTATGATGCATGCTTTTCTTTACTGGGTGCCTCCAAGGTGCACATAGGTTCCTTTGCCTTCCTGAGAGAAGAGTTTATGTGGGGGCAAAATAAGCCTGGGCAATCCTCATCTGAAGGTCGAGTTCATTTCCAGCATCAATCATGGAAAAGAAGCAATTCCCCAGACTGTGAATCAGGGAAGGTACTCAGGAGGTAGAAGAAGTAATTATGCCTCCATCTGAGCCTTATTCTCTGGCATCTATACCTGGGCTCCCAAACCTGGCTGTAGAGCAATACTCTCATGGAAGTTTTTTAATTCAGGCTTCTACTTGCAGTATGCTAAGTAGGATCTCCAGGGGCTTTGGGCCAAGGAATATACTCTCTCTAGTTTAGATCAGAAACCTCTGGTCTAGATCCCCATGAAGGTAGGGAGCTAGAGGTGTTCCTGACAAAGGGTGTGAAGGAGACCTATCCATCCTCAGGTGAGTGGGCACAGTAAGTGAGGATTTGAACCCAAGAAGATGCCACAGTTCCTGAGCCAGACCTTAGGCATGGCCAGGAACACCCCACCTTTGGGGATACCAATGGCTTAGGTAGCCTGGGTGGTGTTTGGGTGACAGTACTCATCTCTGCCTTCACTTTTATTTTCTGCCTTAAAATGTAATCGTTACATTGGACAGAACAAAAAGAAAGCTGATTAAGCTTTAAACAAGATTGAATAATTTTATCAGACTGTCCAAGATATTTGCTCTGATTTTAATACCAAGCCCTTAGGAGAGCCTTTGTCTGAACCTTGGATGTCAAAACAATGGGGAGGACTCTGTGGTCTGCTTGGGCTCCAACTTTAAATTGCCCCCACCCAGGCCAGCTCAGAAGGTGGATTGAGGGGGAGATCAGGTGGCAAAGCTGAATGGAAACCATGGCTCCCAGAATATCATTTCCCTGCCCTACTAGGGTCTCCTTCCTTGGCCCCCAGGAGACTGGGATGAATTCTCTGAACAAAAACAGGCCATTTTCTTTCTCCATTCCTCCCCTTTCATACCACCCCCCACGTACCTCGAGAGCATGACCAAAGAGCCAGTGGGTGGGGGGCCCTGGGAAGCTGTCCATAGCCCTGGTGAGAAACTGCCTCCGCATCAGCAGACCAATGAGCTTGAGGAAGCCTAAGAACAAGATCACTCCAGAAGCCCATAGAGCCAGGTGGGAGAGGCTCAGGGAGAGCAAGACAGGCCCCATGGCTGGAGTTGCAGCCACCTAAGCTCCTCTGGCTGCTTTCTGGTTCACTTATACTCTACACGCTGGCACCTTGCCTGATCCTGTCCCCAGCCAAACCAGCAGCCACGGCACAGAGTGGGCGGAGCTTCATAAGGCAGAGACAGCAGCCCCAAAAGTCACAGACAACAGCAGAGACAGCCTGGCTCACTCATCTCAACCAGCTGGAGAGAAACCAGATGGTGGACTTCAAAGAAATCAGAAAATGGGTATCATTCGTTGGTTCCTTCGAGGAGCAAACACAGGCAATTCCTTGGTATAATGACTAAAATAACAACTGTCTTTTCATATAAGCACTTTCTCGTTTCAGGAGGCTTCTGCACACTGTTTCATTTAACCCAAACAAAGCAGTCATAGATACTCATACTCAAAATATCCATCTTCCATGTCATGAAACTGAGGCTCAGCTTTATCTGAGCTTTCCACTTTCCCTTTCAATATAGGCCACTGGGAGGCTTCCACTTATACCAGGTACATATACTTTGAGCCATTTTTTGAGAGGCACTGTCAGGGACAAGGTTCTAGCCTCGGAAAGGACATTGTGGGTCAAAAAAGGGCCAACTTCACCCTAAGACAATAGTACGAACTTGAACTAAAGTACATATAACACTACTTTCAGGGTGATGAGGAGGATCATCAAATTCAGTCCTTCCTGGATTGGTGGAACAAGCCACTTGGGCCCAGAGAAGGTCAGTGAATTGTCCAAAGCCTCACAGCAAGGCAGGTGTATCCCTTAGTTGCCCAGTCCAAGTTCTGTTTAAGAACAAGGTTTGCCCAGGCCCCAGCCTTGCCTGGGGAGAGTCTGCTATTTCTCGCTCCAGTACTGAATTGTAACAGTCAGGGTCCCAAAGGAAACAATTCACTGCAGATGTTTCAGATGAAAAGATATGCATGTAGAGCTCTTTTTAGAGGCATAATGAAACTTAGGAATCAAATGGTGTGACTTCCAGAGACTGGCAACAGTGGAAAACCCACTGACATTACTAAGCTAAAGGAAAAAGGGGAGAAGACAGCATTCCTGAAGCCTGGTAGGGCAAATATTGCCAGAGAAATGATGCTGGAAGGGAAGGAGCAGAGAAGAAATTCCCTAGCCCCTTTCCCCTCCCACCTTCCAAGCTCCCAGTGTTGTCTCCTTTCAGCCAAATCCAACAACAGGTGAGATGGCAAGGGAGCCTGGGGGCGTCAGCATCCAGCAATCAGCTTCCCAGCATGGCAGAGAAGAGCAAAGGCTGGGTCTGGCATGGAGATGGCAGGGGGCAAACCAGAAAACAGGCGGACCTGGAACTTGGATCTGTGAACTCAAATCACAGGTGCTGACTCAGAGAGTGGTACAATGCCAACATGGCCTCCAACTCCTATGCTGGGGAAACACCCTAACCAGTCCTTCCAGAAGCAGAGAAAGCAAGGTGGCAGTACAATAAAAAGAAACCCAAGAGAGTTCTGAAATCACACGTTTGTGTTTCTGTGCATTGGGTAGAACATGGAGTGCTCCACTTAATGTGCAAATTATGCAAGGCCCTGGCCCAGTACCCCAGGTGGTTAGAGGGTCACCCCAGGACACCAAGATCTGGGTTTTGATCCCTGGTCATGGCACATACAAGAGATAACCAATGAATGCATAAATAAGTAGAACAACAAATCAATGGGACTCCATCTCTCAAAAAAAAATCAATAAAAAAATGCAAGTCATCGAAGTCAGAGAGTAAGGCTGCAGGAACTGCTATCAGAAGGCTTCCATAGTTTATGGTGAGTTTATTTGTTAGTGTGGACTCAGCCTGATGGAATCATGGAGTATTTGGGGTAATACTGCGGGAGTTCCCACCTGATAAAGGAGCCATGGCTCCTGGCAAAAACCATTGAGGATTCACTTGGGAAGACACTAAGACTAGCCTAGAAAATAGTAAGTGGACATAACTGTCCTGAGATACACACTTAACCAGGACAAGTTTCTTAACCTCTCTAAATCTCTGCTGATAACCTGTCCAACACAGGTTACATTAGTATCTACTTCATAAGGTTGTTCAGAAAAGTAAATAAATTAATATGTGTAAAGCACCCAGCTTCCACATGGAGTGTTCAATACAATTAAACTAAATATTCACCTAGCTATTTTTGGATGAGCAATGATCAATAAGAGGAGAATGGGTGAGATAACCTCTAGCCTCGATTCTGGGGTTTCTGTGTCTTCCAGATAACCTGTCTCTGAAATACAATTGCTTTAGAATAATCCCAGCTGCCCCTGGCTCATATTGTACCTCAGCCTGGGTATGTACAGTGGAGGGAGGAGGCTCTGGCTGTGGAATGTGGGTAGGGCAGGGCAGGATCAGGAGGCCCAGAAGCCAACCTTGTTCCATTCAGGAATTACCCAGTACGGCAAGCCAAACTTCTGCCTCAGGTGTTCTGATGGTCTTTACCTGCAGGGTCAGAATCAGGTCCCTGGAAGAAGCAGTTTGGGGAGGCAGGTCTTTGATACATTTGAAATTTGATGCAGGATATAAGATGGAGACCTAATTTTTCCCTTTTCCACGTGGACAGTCAATAGTCACATCACCAACTGAGTATTTCATTTCTCCCTAGTGATCTGTAATTCTGCTGTTATCATCTATGACATTTCAATATTGCTGAAACATGAAAAGCAATGCTAGGTATTACACACACACCATATTTCTAAAGACTATAAAACCCGTATGGAAGCATGCTCATTTCAGGTTAGGCTGTTGTGGAGAGAGGAAAGGAACAGAGATGATCAGGGTAGGATTTTAGCTGTATCTAACATTTAATTGTTTTTTTAAAGAGAAAAAATCATCTGAAATGATTATGGCAAAATATTCACATCTGTTACATTAAATCTGGGAAAAAATACATAGGTTCTGTTCTATTGTTTTCTGTATTTTCAGTTTGTTTGAACCTTGGTCTCATAATTTCAAAAATAAATTGAAAGAGTCACCTTGGCAGGGATGACATGTGTACTAGCTCCGTGGCAGGGCTGGGGCTGTGTGAGAGCAGCCTCAGATGGGACCCGATGCCCTCACAGGTTCAGAAACAGATGTTCCTGTGCTGGTGATGGCAGCAGCAGGTGTTCCCTTGAGCTGCTGATGATAGTTATGGGGTCTTCCTGGCTCCAGGAGGGGCCCACTAAACTTAACAAGAAGTGATCTTTTGACCCCAGCCAGCTCCTGGGGATTTTCTGAGATGGTCACAGTAGCAGGAAGCCCAGAGAGCAGCAAAGGGCATTCTCAGAGACTAAGAAGTTAGTCCTGCCATTCATTGAAATATTCAAGGAGATTTAAAGAGAGTAATGCTACTTCTACTTGGCTGTTTGAGTGGAAATTGCTAGAAGATCCCACTCCTGGATTGAGGGCCCCTGGCTGAGAACCACTTTCTCAGGCTGAGATGACCCAGAACTGAGAATAGAGCTCAGAGTCCTGGCTCCCAGCTGACCCACTGCTGCCAGCTCATCAAGTACCCAGCAACCCACAGTTCCCAGAATCAGGAAGGTTCCAGTTTTTCATTGGGGAGGGATTGTTGACTAGAGTTGACAGGTCAGTGCGAAGGAACAAAGACAGCTCTCTCAGCCACGAAGCCCTGGCAGTGATCTTTGGGATGGGAGAACCCTCCACCAGTGTGCTCTGCCTCCAGCAGCACAGGGGAGAATGTCCCATCCTGACTCCCAGCTCCATGGCCAATGATCACTCCCTCAGTTCCCTGCAACCTGGGCTGCCAGATGTCTGGAATTCTAAACAGGCAGCCATTATATGAAATCACCCCTTTTTAAAAAATACTGGCACCTCATGAAATAGAACAAAGAACAAACACTGTGGAGGCTAACCCTGGGATAGATGGCGCTGAGGGTGCCTGGTCCCTGACATCTCCCTGCCATGGGCTCCTTACCTACGTGACTCCATTAAGCTTAAACAAACTTTTCAAAGATTAAAAATATAAGCAATATAAACAGGGAGAACTTATTGAAAAGGTCTAACCTATACTTGATCAGAATTCTACAATAGGAGGAGAGAGAGCTAGGAGGAGAGAATTTGAGGAAATTGCTTTTTAATTATTAATAAGTGGGAATTTGTAGAGCTGATGAAAGAATAATTTTTAGGATGAAGAAGGTAATAAATTCTACGTGGGATAAGTGAAAAAAATCCACATCTCAAAACATCATGGTGAGTCTGCAGAACAGCAAAGACAAAGGTGACAACCAAGAAAGGAAGACCATTAAAGACTTCCTTATCTACAGCAACCTTGAAGCCAGAAGATGTAGGTTAATACCTTCAAAGCCTAAGAAAAAACAGCTTTCAACCTAGATTGTATGACCTGACAAATGATCTTCTAAATATGAGGAGGAAATAAAGATGTTTTCAGATAAGGAGAAGCTGAGAGTTTGTCACCAGCAGACTCTACCTGAAGAACAGTCGAAAAAATACACTTCACAACTGAGGAAAGTAAATCCCACAAGGAAGGTCTGAGTAGCAATAGTGAATAGAAAGCGGCAAACACATGGGTAAATTTAAATAAACATTGGCTGTATAAAATAAAAATCATGCCATCTTGTGAAATGTTTAAAAATATATATAACTACACTAACTGCTAGTAATGTGGGCAGAAGGAGGAGAAGGTAAGAGTGTTCAAAGGACTTTGAATTATTCAGGATGGGAAAGTCTTAATTTTACTTTAACTGTGAACTTTAATATGTAAAGTATACATATTAAAATGTGTAGGGAGCCACTTAAGAATATAATTTAACAAAGTTTAAACTTGTAGCTGAGAAATGAGAGGAAATGTTCAATTAATCTAAAGGAAAGCAAGAAAGAAAAGAAAAACAAATATAGAAAAACCGAGAAAAAACCACCTTTTATAGAAATAAAGACTAGAAAGCACTAAACAAAATGGAAGAAAGATGATATGACCCCATGGGGGAGGGCATTGGAGGGGGCAATGTTGCACCCCCTGAAAGGGGGAGTGTTGGGAACCCTTCAGTACACGCTGGAGACACTTTTGGTGACAGTGCCTGAGAAACAATTAAGGCCCACCCCCAATGCTGAATAGTCTCCAAGAGTCTCCCACAAACATGTCCTTCAAAAGTACAATTTAAGTGAAAAGCAAAGTACTTGTTATGTAAGTGAAGAAAACAAATACACAAGGTATTCCCACTCAACCTCCAAAACATATCACCCATTCCAGCCAGTGTACCTGTGAAGATCAGATGCTAAGATTTATTTGCATATGCGTAGAAAGAAGGTGCTCCATGAAGCTGAGTGGATCTTTCATTGGGTTTCTCTTGGTCCTTAGGGAAAGGTGGAGCCAACTGCAGGGGTTAAACAAAATGGCACGGTATCAGACACACTGTGGGGGAAAAAATCTCCAATATGCAGCAAGCACTGCCAGGAGAGAGGGAAGGAACAAGACAACAAGAACTCACAGTTACAGAGCTCTTACCATGCCAGGCCCATTACACAACCAGCCTGCTAGGCAGATACCTCTGAGCTATGATATGAGATGGTGAGCTCCACATCACAGGAAGTGAGCAAGCAGAGCCAGGGTTCCAGACGTTGGTGTAAAGGAAGAGGGGTTGAATCAATGTCCTCAGAAACTCCTTCCTCTCTAATTCAGGGAACAGAGCTTCACTTCAGCAAAACAGGCCCAAGGGTGGCCCCATCTCCAGCAAGGACAACCAAGGATGCGGGGGCAGGTGCAGGTCAGGCAAGTGATCAAGTGGCCTGGCTCAGGTTACAGTAACTTCATCCTATGGGTGTGCTCAAGCAATTAGATAGTATTTAGGATTAGGACAGCTTCCATAACTTTGAGAGCTCACTCAGTCAGTACCTTGGCTTCCTGCTCAGCCTCCTGCCCTGCCCTGGGAAAGTTTCCACTTCTGAGGTCAGCACACACAGAGGGACCCTCAGG
>PVIA01017870.1:0-14389 GCA_004024845.1 Tonatia bakeri
GTAACTATTTTAAAAACTTCAGAGTAAGGTATAAAATATATCCTATATATCTACACAATCCAAATTACTGGTCTTGCTTAACAATATTTCTTTTATAGTAATTGCTTACATGGAGCATTTCTTTACCATTTGAAGGCATTAACAAAGTGCAAAAATAAACTTGTGTCTCTAAACATAAGCATTCCTGATTGGTTTGGGCAACTTTCCTCTCGTATGCGGGACTCGTAAACATTAAGTGTGATCATTCATAGTTCATCCTTGTGGCTGAGATCATCCTGCTCATCAGATAATCCCTGCTCCATTCATGTTTCATGCAGAAACTGCAGAGCCACGTAGCCAAAGGGTTGAGAGCAAATGTGAAGAGAGGCTTTTTTCCTCTCTATTTTTCAGAGGCCTTGTGTTGATATGCCAGCACCACAGAACTGCAGCCTCATCACTGGGCAACTCCATGAAGCCCAGCTGCTTTCTAGATTTATCAGAATTCCAGAGGATTTTGTGTAAGCAAGAATAAACTGTGTGTGTGTTTACCTAATTTGACATAAACCTATTTTATCCTGATTTAGATGTCATCTCACATAAGCTTTGGACCATTTAAGCAATAAATGGATATCTCTTGTTGCTGTCATTATAATAGATTTTTATTATAATTGCTGAAGTTTCCATCATCATTGAGAATAAACCATTACATTTTGCATTCACATTTTCCTTCCCTATTGTATGACTCGGGCTGACTTAGTAAGGACAGGAATTATTCACCCTTTTCCAACTATCTGTGTGAAGGATGTACAATCATGTTTATTGATAACCAAATATTGGGAAATCCACCAGAAATTCTGAACATTTTCTACATCATCAGAATTGTGGAAGCTTCTTGACTCCCACATAGTTTCAAATATTAGTTTTTCAAAACTCATTGTTAAAATACAGAAACTAAATGATTGCTGAACCACAAATGCTTTGGACTTCAAACAGTAGATCTTGCTGTCATTCTGAATGCTAGTGTTTGTCTTTCAACTTGATATAAAACTTTTTTATTTATGTCTTGTGAAAAAATAGTCAAAACAGTGACTGTTTTTCCATGGAGAGCATATCTGATTCTATGTGCTTATCGAATTTTTTTTTATTTTAATGATTGTTCAAGATCAAATTTCTGACAAGCACATTTGTGCTATTGTTTCCTTTCCATCTGAAGTCAATGGTTGAGGGGCATTCATCCTTCATGCTCCACCCATAGTTTTTGTGTTGACAACTGACATTAATGATCATTGCAAGAGACCACCTTGTCTCAGGACCTCTACACTGTGGTAAAGGTGGCACTTCAGACTTGTCTCTGCCATTGCCCCTGGTGGTATCCATTTTCTTATCCTTGGGGTGGGCTTTTATGGTTACGGACAGGATAATTGTAAACCATATTGCAATGCGAAGAAAAACTTAACCAACAAAGGAAGAACATGAAAGTTCTGTAAGTGCAGCAGAAGCACAAAGCAGCTTAATCTTTGCAATTAATATGTTATTACATTGATTTATTGAAGTCCCTTACTGTGATATTTCTGGGTCTTCAATGATAAAGTTTAAGAAATTGTATAATTCCCTACATTCTCAGGAAAATTACTTTAAGGTGTTCCAACAAATAAAGCATTATTACCTGAAGAACCTCATGTGATATAAAGAAAAATGATAAGCAAAACTTAGTACATTAATGGAATATTTAAACTGAATTTCCTCAGATCCATTTCAATATTTTCCCCGAACATCTATTATGTAACAATATCAATTAGTATTTTTACGATGTGACTTTCATCAAAGTTTTTGATATTTTAAAAAGCTACCTTCTAAAATGTACATTTTGTGTCTGTTTTATTAACTACTCCAAGCCTGGAATCTGAAAGAATGCCTTACACAATAATGAATCTAAGGATATTTATTGAATAAACTCATTCAAATACCAAAATATAGAAACTTTTCACTACTAAGAGTAAATTACGTTATTAACTATTTCAGTATTTCTGAAGGTCAATTTTGCAAATTTTATCAAAATTTCAATAATATATTTTAATAATATGGTTTCATATCTAGAAATTTACTCCATAAAAATGGCTTTTATATGGGTAAAAAGCTTGTGTATAAACATAGATTTTACAAAATTAGTGAAAATTTTTTGTTTGGTATTTCATTTTTATGTGTATTTATTTATGTAATATGTGTTTTATAATATAATTTATATTTTAAATTATAAATATGTATTAAATAAATATTGATTAATGAACTGTAATGCATGTATTGTTCTGACACTATTAGCCATTTAAAAGTGTATAGTAAATACTAATGTACTAACAATGAAAAATGTATGATATATAGTTAAGAAACAAAATGACTGTAAACATTCCCTGTAAAATAAAAAGACAGAATAGTTCTATGTATTCACCATGAATATTCTCTCTATATATATGGATGAATCTCCAAAATATATTTAATAAAGATTGACTGTTAGAATGGAGTGGAAAGAGTTTCATTTACTTTTTTCTTTTGTAACTGAATACATAAAAATTTTAAAAAGATTTTACATTGACATTATTTCATCAGTAAGTTATTACAAGATGAGAAGGAAAAAAATATGGCAACCATGAAGTGGCAAAGTGAAATCATAATTTACAGTGGAAATAACATACACAAAATGATGCTTTAGATAACAGTAGTAATGATACTAAGTAATCTGTTTCCACACTGTTTTTGAAAAACTAATTCAATTTTTAAAACTTTCCTGCTTATAATTATAAGTAACTCATGAGCCAGCGTGGAACGGACCCACGCACAGCGCCCGTTCCCTGACAGCACTGTACTGAAGTTCTGAGGCTGCCAAAACTTTAGATTTTTGGAAATGCTCTCTTTAGGAAAGTTCTGATTAATTCAGTATATACTTTAAATATCTCTTTCTTCCAGGCAGTTTTGCATGATAATAGAGTATTTTCATTTAACATTTCAAATTCCTCATCTTTTTCATCTTTTTACACCAAAAGTCACAATTATTTCCATAGCAACCATGCTCATTGTCAGAGGTAGAAATCTTGACTTCTGTTGGGTGTTTTTTTAAGGAGCAAAGGAATATTTAAACAACAATAGGTGTTATTTTTTAAAAACTGTCAAGAATCTAGAGAAAAAAAGTATTGGATGTTTCCTTTAATAAACTACACTAACTTACTCTCATGAGTTATTGCCAAAACTAAACATTATTGTTTCTTTAGCGATTTCCAGGTATAATTAATACCTTCTTTTTTGCACTCATAATCACTTTTTGTACCAAGAAACAAATCTTAACATATATAAAATGAAGATAAATACTTTCATATTTTAGTTAGGAAATCCATTCCAAATATTTAATATTTGACATATTTCTTCTTTTTTAAAATTATAGTTGGCACACAAATTATGTTAGTTCCAGGTATACAACATAGTGGTAAAACATTTATATCTCTTATCATGTTATCAGGAAAAAATTCTTTTCAGTCCTCTCCAAAATAGTATGAACATTTTTTAGCGTAATATTCTATATCATAATTTAAGAACAAAAATATTTTATTATGATGTTTTATGAGCAATAGATAATAAGTACTTGCCATAATACTTTCCTGAATACAAGAATGATGAACATAGAAGCAAAACTCTTCCCGCAGTTTCTGTTACTTGAAATCACTGCTTGGCAACACCGGATGGAGATACTGAGTAAGGGAAGTTGAAGGGTGTAGGTTTTTATCATACTACTTTGCTTGCAGATGTTTGGTAATTTTAACTGAATATTCTTGAAAAATCATTACCACCACCACCAACAGATCACGCATTATAAGGAGAAAAATAAGACACAAACTATCAGGCCGGTCATGTCCTATGTCACAAAACAAATTGACATAAATCCCAAGTTACTGGTTCACTTTCCACTGGTTGGCTGTTGAGTGAGTCAGTAAGTAGAACAAAAGGTCAAATGGATTAATCGAGCCAAAGTTTAAATATAAGTGCTTTACCTGTGCATCATACCAGTTTACTGATGAAAATTTGTGCTTTGAAAAATGTTATCTTTATCTGACTCATTGAGATATTAAATAGGATTATACCAAACCACTATTATGTGGAAAGTGAATGCTGTAGCATTTTCAGTAATAAATACACATGTTCATTTTTCACAATTTAGCAAAAGTGACAAATTGTGAAAAAGTTAGAAATAATATTAAAAGTGGGCAAAGTCTGAAACTAACATTCTGAAATTCTAAACTAAATTTGAGGATTAATCATGTAGTGCATTACAAAGTCCCTTTTAGGACCGATGTGCTCAACATGAGAATGATCTCTACCAAGAGAGCAGATTTGAGCTCCCTCTGAGTTTTCAGTGAGGTCCCGTGTATTGGCTAATTGCACTACTCTTTTAGCTGCCTGGTTAGCACTCTCTCCCCTTTTTTCTCATCCCTATGACCATATTAAAGCATTTTCTTATTTATTTGTTTGGTCTACCACACCATATGTGAGCTTGTCCAAGACAGAATTTGTACCTAGGTTTTCTTTGAATCTCAGGCCAATATTTGGCAAGTGGTAAGAATTTGATATATACTTTAAATTTTATTACTACAAGTTGATAGACAAATCAAAGACACAAAAAAATGTCCATTTGCCCCACTTCCCAAAATTCACTTTCTATGCCATTATAATATATTTACACTGAAATAGTTTTACAATGGAATGCTTTATAGATTTGAGCAACTTACAAAAGAGTTTAGCATATATAATGTTATTTTATTTTTAGGTGGAGATTAAGGATATTCCAATGATATGTTAGGAAAATCTATACATCTCACACTATATAGTTACTTCGATTTTACAGGTAAGAGATGCGAGCTTCAAAGTGCTTAATGAATTGCTCAAAATCAAAGAAGTAACAAAAACTAGGACTCGAGGTCAAAGACAAAAGCATTTCAATTTTTTTCTCAACTTTGGGATGCCATTTGTTCAATGTCACTGCAGTATGATTCCCGAAGGAAGCCAAACTCTTCATTACATGATACATTAAGATATAAGTATCCATTTACACTTCAGGAAAACAATTTTGAAAGATATTGTTTAGTTTTTGCTTGTTTATTTTTAACAAATCTGTAAACCATGAGTAATATAATGTGGAAAAGTTAAATTTTGATAGCGTGTATGAGGATTAATCAGTATACTTCAGCCTCTACTTCCCCAAACTTTTAAAAATAAATTAAAATGCTTTACTTATGTAATTATAGGGTAATTATATTCACTGCAGTGAAATCAAAAGTAAGATATTAAATTGTATTTGTGATCCTACTAATCAGCATGGTAGTTAGATATTTGTATATAATGTACAATATATAAACAGTTATGAACAGATAAATTTCTTGTATGCTAATATTCATATAATGTTTCCTATTCAAAACAAAGATAACCAGAAGTTGATGGTCTAAAGTACTTTAAATGCTCAAGAGCAAAAAAGATCAACCCAGATTTTTATATCCAATGAAAATATATCTCAAGAATACCTCAGAAAGACATTTGCAGATTTAAAAAATAATAAAATTTGGAAATAGATATCAATACAAAATAAACATTAAGGGAAATTTTCAGATTGAAGAGAAATGTTAAATGAAAGTCAAACTTTCAGGAAAGAATAAAGTACATTAAAATGCTACTTAAGTGGATAACTGTAAAAAACTAATGGAATCTCTTAATGTCATTAAAACATGTGTAATTGCTTAAATGTCTTATGGTGCTGACCAAATCCATTTAATATCTTCTTCATAAAGTTCTGTATAGTCGAGCTTGATATATATATATCTTCTTGAGAATTCATACATATATATGAATTCTAGTAGCCTTGTGTCTTACTTGTACTTTTCAAATGTTGTCTTAGTTTACAGTTAATTGTCCATACTTTAGATACTTCTAAATTTTTAGTCTTCATGATAACAGGGCTTGTTCCTGTTTCACTATCAAAGAGCTTCATGTATGTAGTAAGACTATAGCATTTGTTCCAGGAAATGAACTAGTATAAATTAAAGTACATTAATAAAAGGTACTTTGAAATTCCAGCAATTTTCAAAAATACTTATCCTATCACTATCTATAAAATATCATTATTTCTATGCCAATGTATCCATTACTTTTTCAAAATTTTAATCTATGTCCTAAAATTAAAGGTAGGTTGAAAACAGATTGAATTTATGATGAAATGAGCTCCTATAACTCTTAGGTCTGGAGGCAGGAAAAATAGAGAAAGAGAGGGGAGGCGATGGGAGGGGAGAGGAGAGGAGAGGAGGGACGAGGAGATGAAAGAAAGAAAGAGAGAGACAGAAAGAAAGAAGGAAAGAAAGAAAGAGAGAAAGAGAAAGAGAGAGAGAAAGAGAGAAAGAGGAAGGAAGGAAGGAAGGAAGGAAGGAAGGAAGGAAGGAAGGAAGGAAGGAAGGAAGGAAGGAAGGAAGGAAACAGAAAACTTCTTGAGAATTCTTACTAGGCAGTGACAAGGATTTTTCCATCAATATAAGATGTAGCCATTTGAGCTTGAATAAGGTTGATGTTAGAAAGTTAAATAAGATGCTGTGTAAGGTGTGTAGTCATTTCCTGTTAGGGACATTTGTATGGGAAGTAGTTCCTGAAATGTTCACCAAGATGAATGTGTATGTGCAAAATTTTTATAATATATACATTTATGGATATATTTTATAATGTATTAATATATAACCAATTTTGTTATATATCTAGCACCTTTTTATTATATGTGTATATATATATGAAAATATATGGATATGTGTTGAGACTTTTCAAATACAACACATAGGAAAACTTTTATAATAGATACTTTTGAGAATGTATACATGTGTGTGTGATAAAAACCTGTATACTGTTAATCCCCTTGGTTCTAACACATCTCTGCATTGACAGTGGAACCAACTAATCTGTGCAGTGAGTGCAGAATTTTGTGATAGCACGTGAAAAAGTGTCCGCTCTTTCTGTTCCCCGTGGTCACGTCTTTGTAAACTATTTGTATCCTTAGACTAACAATTTGAGAAAGGAAGAATAGTTAATGAATTATTTGATGGGACAATTTAAAATTTTCATGGGATAACAATCTGTTTTTCTGGTTCTGGAGGATTTAGTGGGTACTTTTTATTCCATGCATTTGTGCAGATATTGGACTTGGTTTTTATCACAGAAACACAGATCAGTGCTGATTTCTCTTACTAAGATTAAGCTAGTGTTGTATAATACAGGTGAACTTTAAAGACAAGATGAGTCTTCTCTTGTAATTCCTTCATATTTATTATTAAATCTTTAAACAGCTCATATTATCCTATGTCTTTCCTCCATAATATAAACTACAATAATATTAATATTTGTTTGGACTTAATTCATTCCAAGTAACATTAAAGAATTATTTGGTTGAAAAAGAGATACTTTTATTTATGCTGGAAGTGACTTACAACATGTATGAAGGACAATTTGAAGATAAATTGTAAAACCTTAAAATGTTCACATCATTGAACAGAGTAATTCTTCTTTGAAGGATATAAAATATGTAATTACAATTGAGCTCAGAATTAGCATCAAGAATATGTATTTCACAATTATATATAATAGCAAAATATTTATAATGGTGTAAATAACCAAAAATATTTGCTTGGATATGGTACATATTTAATTGAATGCTGTGCTGTAATTAGAAGTAACTTTACAGAAAATTATTTAGTGACAGAATATACATAACTTTTACATTAAGAAATTTCAGTAACTTTTGAAAAGATTAAGTGTTTGAGGTACAAACTGCATTGTGAAATGTCCTCTGAAATGACTAATGTGTTGTTTCCTTATTGCCTTATAGCACACACAGAGTATGTCCTCTGTGCCAGGCACTGTGCTAAGTTAGGAGCTCATGACTAGGTGCAGAGAGAGGAGAGTAAGTAGAGCAATAACAATGCAGTGAAATTAGTATTATCATAAATGTTTGAATAGAAGCCAAATTAAATCCAGAGAAAAGTTTAACTTATTTTGAATGTTTCTTTTTATTATAATCATTAGTCTTGGATTTGTTGATTTTACTGTTCATATACTGCACATTCTTCTAAGAGTTTGTTCTCTAGTGACCTTGATTTGCTTAATATTTTCTAAATTAACTGTAGATATTTATAATGCATTTCTCACCACAAAGTTGCAAAAGAAATACAGATTTCACAACTTTTCAGCTACCTCCTGGTAATATCAATTTGTTTTCAGCTCTCCTTTCCGGAGGATTCATTTAAACAATGGTTTCCTTGGCAACATGTTAAGCTTCTTGATTCAGTTTCGGCCTACTTACAGCACAGATTTTCGTTTTGGAAACTCCTGGGTTAAGTGGGCATGCTGATACTTCTAAAATGAAGGCACAATGTATTAAATATATTAAAGCCATTCAGTCTTCTTGCATCTAGCTTTCCTTATGTCTATCCTGATTATGCCACTTTCTATATTTTTAAAGGGAGGGTGCTAAAGCAATGAAAAATGGAACACTTGATCTGACTGATGTGGCTTAGTTGGTTGGACATCATCCCACAAAGCAAAGGGTCACCAGTCTGATGCCTAGTCAGGGCGCTCTCGTAGGTTGCAGATTCAGGCTCCAGCACTGTTTCTCTCTCATGTGATGTTTCTCTCTCATGTGATGTTTCTCTTCCTCTCTTTTCCTTCTCTTTCCCTCTCCCTCTATCTCTCTCCCTCAAAAAAAAGGAACATTTATTCAAAACCTATGGGAATCTGGAATTACACCATAAAGATGCAGAAACTCTGAGTAATCTAAATTAGAGGGCTACTGAAAAAGCATCTTCAAATCATTTACTATTCAAACATGATTAATCTAAATTCAGCCAAGTTTTATAAAAGAACAGGAAAAAAGCCTTTTGCTAGAAAGCCATAATTAGTGGACATTTTAGACAAAAGCATATCAGAATCGGATTTTTCTTTCCATATTTAGTCCACTGCAGACTGTCCTTTTGTTCGGGACATTTTCTCCCTCCCGATGTATGGAGTGAACAACCAGTTGCATAGTTATGATATAATGTAGACTATGTTTCACCTGAGCCCATTGTCCATTTTCTATCCCAGGAAAGCTACGTTAGTAAGGGTGCCCCTCAGGGTCTCATCTAAACAAGAGGAACACAGCATATGAATAAGATATTTATTTTCTGTTTAGCAGAGGAAGGCCAGAATGTGGCATTTAAAAAGTGTGGGCAAGGGGGAAATAATTTTAGACTTACAGAAAAATTAGAGAAATAGTGGAGAATTTCCTGTATAGCATGATACTGTACTGAACACTGTAGGTATCTGTAATGCAATGGTATTTTTGAATCTAAACATAGAATGGTACAGTAAAAATAGAGTAAAGATTTAAAAATGGTACATCTCTATAGGGCACTTACTATGAATGGAGATTTCAGGACTGGATGTTGCTCTTGGGTGAGTCAGTGAATGGTGAGCGACACTCACTATTACTGGACACTACTCCAGACTTTATTTGGACATTACTGGACACTACTGTAGACTTTATAAACACTGTCCCAGAATTCCTATTCCTACTTTCTTCATGGGGGAAGAAGCATTTCTTCAGACAAGGTAAGAAACAGAGCATTAAAGCTGTCAAAGCTGTCAGTCCAGGAATTTGGGCTGGATTGACTGGAAATCTTGAAAAGAAGCTGGCTTGGTAAGGCATAGGTCATCATAATAGTGACTATCAGGAGGGAGTGAAAGTTCGGGTGAGGATTAGTAGGAGTAAAAAATCAAGTGGAGAGATAAAGAAACATAGGGTTTTGTTATGACAATGTTTTAGCTATTTATTGCATTTTGTAGCAGTCAGATTAAGCAAGTTTGTGGTATTCATAAAGTGAGTGTTTAACATAGAGAGTGTATAGAACTGAGGACTCAATATTTTGACATTGGAAATTTGATTTTGGCTATACATTCACTACATCTACCAAAAAGGCTCTCTTTAACATTGAATTGATGGAAGAAATAATGCTTTACATTACTACAATATGAACAGATTTCCAAAATACTGGGACATGCTGGCTCTACCCTACCACAGAAAGCTTCAACTGAAGTGTCACTTAATACTTGTAAAGATATCTCTTGTCAACATGTGTTATTGTCCTACAGGATCTTTGGTCCTCAACAACAACAAACAATAATAACAAATAACAACAATGCATTCAGAAGACCATCAAACTAGATCTGGGAGGGTTGTGAGTGAGAGGGCAAGCTCCTTAGATACTGTTCACAATGGAAAAGAAAAAAGAAAAATTCCTCCTGAACCAAACATCCTTCCATTTCTCACAGGAAATTCAGCTCCAGTTTAATCTCATGGGGCTACCATCTTACATGTGTTTCATTGTTGACCAAAAAGTCATTATGTAATACATGACTTTATTAAAAACCATGAGTTTATACTAATATATTGGATTCTAATACAATACTATTAGATTATTAGATATATTTCAGCCAATCTTCCTCCCTTTTTCGAAATCCTTTATCCAAGAGTTGGGTCTAAATCTGAATTTTCTATTACATTATACCATTTGTCTATTCCATTATTATGTTTTAATATCTGGTCACAATATACTAATTACTCTCTGTAGTTTCTTTTATAGTAATTTCCTGGGTATTCTTGCTTATTTGTTTCACTCAATGTGATCTTTAACATAAACTTGTCTAGCTATGTAAAATAATTTATTAGTATTTGTCTTGAGATTGCATTTCATTTATAAATTAACTTAAGGAGAATGAAATTATCATGATGTTATGTCTTACTTTCTAAGTACAGGAATGTCTTTCAGTTTTTTCAAATATATTTTGTGTCTTTCAGGAGTTTTAACATTTTTAAAAATATCTGCTTTGCACATTCCTTGTTTAATTTATTTCTAAGTATTTAATTTTATGTGTTGATATAAATGGGATTTTATTTGTCAATTTGTTTTCTGTTTGTATTTGTGTATATGAATGCTATTAATTTTTATGCTGAATTTATACCCTTCCACTTCACTATATGATTTTATTGAGTTACTTCTTTCATTTGTTTGCTGAATGTACTATATTAGTTTTCTAGATATACTATCACATCCTCTGCAATTGGAGATTGCTTTGCTTCTTCTTTACCCTTTCTTGTGCTTTTCCTTAATTTTTCTAGTGATATCATATTGGCAAATACCTCTAGTCCAATGTTGTATTGTACTAGAATTGAAGAGGTACTGGAAATCAAGTCTGTGTTTCTGATCACATTGAAAATTCCTCTAGCTTGTCTTCATAAAACATTGTTTTTAAGATTAAGGTAAATATGCCCTGGCTGATGTGGCTCAGTGGGTTGAGTGCCAACCAGAGAACTAAAGGTTGCTGGTTCGATTCCCAGTCAGGGGACTTGCCTGGGTTGTGGGCCAGATCTCCAGTGTGGGGCACATGAAAGGCAACAACACATTGATGTTTCTCTCCCTCTCTTTCTTCCTCCCTTCCCCTCTGTCTAAAGATATAACTAACTAAATAAATATTAAGATAAACATAACTTTTTATTTTAAGAATGTAAACCTCAATTTTTTTAGTATTTTTTTCTCCAGAATGGATGTTGAATTTTGTCACAGGTTGTCTTCAGCGTGTATGAAGATCTTTTTTTCTTAGATGTACCATTGTTAACATATACCATTAACATATGTTATATGTTAATAGAATGTCTAATATTGAAGCAACTTTTCAGTTCTAATATAAATCTTTCCATGATATATCCAATGATGTATTGGTTTCTTAATATGATGTTGAATTCTCTTTCTAATATATTTGGAATTTTTCAATTAATATTTATTAGTGAAACTTTTCTTTCTTTGTATTGTATTTGTTCTTGCATGGCAAGAATGATGAGGAAGATTTGTTTCCTTCTCACTGGCTTGGAACAAATAATGGAACATTGGGATTAATGGTCTTTGAAGAATTAGTAGAATTACTTGTAAAACTATCTGAGACATGCACATTTTTGTGAGGTACTTCTTATTATCTTTATTTCTTCTATGGAATTTGTTATGGATAAACAATTTAAATTCCTATAGGGTCAATTTTGATAACCTGATTTTCCTCAGAAATTATTCATTACTTTTAGGTTCTTAAACATATTTGCATAAAGGACTATGATGTAATCTTTTTGGTTTCCTATTTTCAATAATTATTTCTCTCTTGTTTTCCTTACTGTGTATTATTTTTGTTCAATTTTTTTATTCTTGACAAATGTATTTAGTGCTGTGTATATTTTCTTCACTATTTTTAATAAACCAGGATTTGATTTATTCATTAGATACTTTTTAAATTTTCTACTTCATTCATTTCTGTTTATTATTCTTTCCTTATGTTCTCTTTTAGTTTACTTTGTTGTATTTAAGTGTTTGAAACTGGATATTTAATTTTGTGATTTTATTTTTATCTATATAAGTATGTAATGAAAATAATTTCCTTGTTGCTTTATATGCATCCTTTACTTTCAGTTATATGTTTTTTTTAAATCTGTAATTTCAGTTTGTAACTCGTTTTCAAATAGAAGCTGGTTAGTAGAAATTTTAGGATTTTTTAATTTCCTTGTGAATAAATATTTCTATTTTTGGATTTTGTTAGTTATTCAATGATCAGAAATTATATTTTTTGTAATACTGCTGCCTTTATAAAACTGATATAATTTTTGTGAATATGTATGGGCACTGAAACTTACTATCAAAATCCAGTTCTTTACTAACAGGTATTGGATTTCAATAGATACATAGAAAATTTACTCTGTTTTATTGTTTATATCTTTTATTTTCTCACTTATTTTTCTACTTCATCTGCCATGTACTGTTAAGTAGTAATTTTTTTGATTAGTTCTATGTTACTGCACGTCTCCTTTCATTTCTCATATTTTTTGTTTTCAAAAAGGTAACTATGTTATTTGGTGGATACGAACCCATTCCTGTTAAATCTTTATTGGGAATCTTGGTTTTCACTATTAAAACATATCCTGTGCTTTGGAATTAATTTATACCTTAATTGTAAGTCAAGTTTGTTAAGCCTGCTCTCTTTTGCCTATAATTTACCTGGTATATATTTATTCATTTATGTATTCTTACAGTCTGCATAATTTTGTTTCAGGTATATTTCTTACAAAAGACCGATACTTGAATTTTATGTTGTAACACCAACTGAAAATTATTGTCTTTTAAATAAGTAAGGTAAACCTATTTACATTTGTTATAATAACTGTGTCTGGCCTCCAATCAAAACAATACATGCATTTTGTTTTATTTGCTGTTTGTCTTTATAAGATGCTATTTTTATCTTATTTTTATTTTTAATTTTCTTTTTTAGGATGGTTTATCTTTTATTTTAGCTGACAACTTTGCATTTATGCCCTTTTAAAGACTCATAATCACCCTTTCTAAATGTAAGAATGTAATCACTTGTTACCTTGTGTATCAGGATTTCTTTTTTAGTATTCCTGAGGTCCTTATTTTTTTTCTTTTCTTTTACCAATTTCTTCCATCTTTAGTTGCATTATTTTTACTTTGTCAAAATATATACCATCTGAAAAAGACTTTCCCTCTCATTCTCAACTTTTCTTTATTGTAGTGCATTAATTTAAATATTTAAAAACAATTTACTCTCTGATCATTTGCAGAAAATATTTATTGAAAATTGTTTTATTGTATTTCTCAATAGGGTTAATGAATGTAGAATTCTGTAGGTTCTTGCATATTGAAAGCAAGCTTTGATATAAGAAGGACAATTTACATAGATATAGAATAAGTAGTTCACAATTGCGTACTGATTTTTTTTGCATGGTTTGGTGCTTTGACAAGTATTTTATTAGTTTATTTGTTTTTTGTCCATTGTCAGTTATTTTATCTTTTTGTTTCAAGTTCTTATATTAAAGTTTATATTTATCCCTGAAATCTAGTGGATTTACTAAAGTACATTTTGGAGTTTATCATTCTTGGTAATTTTTCCAAGTACCCTGTGAACCCTTTCAATTTTGTGCACTCTGGTTGTTTTCTTGTTTGTTTTTTTTTAATTGTATCTTTTTATTGAGGTAACATTGCTTTGTAACATATAAGTTTCAGGTGTACAACAGTCTTATTCAACATCTGTATATGCTTATAGTATGCTCACCCTCAAAGGTCTAGTTTCCATCCACCAGTAATGAACACTTAAGTGTTCATTAATATTAAGCAATTTATAACATGACCTTATTTTTATTTTTTAATTTTTTAATACAATATTTGGTTGTTTTCAATTTAAGGTCTGTTTCTTGTGAAAAATGTGTTTCATTTTTGTCTTTTTTTCACAAAAGTTTAATAATAAAGATATT